>OU015750.1:113543498-113569738 GCA_907169655.1 Acomys percivali
TGTGTGTGTGTGTGTGTGTGTGTGTGTGTGTGTGTGTGTGTGTGTGTATGTAATGCTTTTTTAAGATAGGAACTTAATTTACTTATTATTCATACAGCATTCTGCCCACATGTGTGCCTGCATGCCAGAAGAGGGCACCAGATCTCATTATAGATGGTTGTGAGCCACCATGTGGTTGCCAGGAACTGAACTCAGGACCAGACAGTGCTCTTAACCTCCAGTTCCCTTATCTATGTCTCCTTATTGGGGAATTGAAACCATTGATGCTGAGAGTTATCAACGAGCAGTGTTTGTTGATTCCCATTTGTCTTGAGTTTCTCTTGCTGTGTAGAGACACTATAACCACAGCAACTCTTATAAAGGAAAACATTTCATTGATGCTGGCTTACAGTTCCGAGGTTTAGTCCATTATCATCAAGACAGAAAGCACGGTAGCATGCAGGCAGACATGGTGCTGGAGAGCGAGCCTAGGGTTTTGCATCTGGATCTGCAGGCAGCAGGAAGAGATAGGCAGCAGGCCTGTTTTGAGCTTCTGAGACCTCAAAGCCCATCCCCAGTGACACACTTCATCAAGGCCACACCTCCTAATAGTGCCACTCTCAATGACATCCATTTTTATTCAAGCCACCACACCATTATTTTGTTGTGGTGGTATGGGTCCCTCCCATACACTTTTGATGTGCTGGTCCGAGATTATTTATTCTTTGTGTTTTCTTGGGTGTGGTTAAACCTCTTCAGGTTGAAGTTTTTTCTTCTATCCCCTTCTATGGAGCTAACTTTATAAATAGACATGGCTTACATTTGGTTTTATCGTGGAATATCTTTCTTTCTCCATCTTTTGGAATTGAAACTTCGCTGAGTATTATGATCTAGGTTGGTATCTGTGGTATCTTAGAGTCTGCAGCACATCTGTCCTGACACTTCTGACTTTTAGAGCCTCCACTGAAAAGTCAGGTGTTATTCTAATAGGTCTACTTTTATATGTTACTTGCTCTTTTCCCTTCGCAGCTTTTAATATTTGTTCTTTTCTCTGTATGTTTAGTGTTTTGATCATTATATTTCTTTCTCTGGTCCCGTTTATTTGGCATTCTGTATGCTTCTTGTACCTTGACAGATACCTCTGTGCTCAGTGCAGGAAAATCTTCCTCTGTGCATCTGATCTGGGTTTCTTCTCTTTCCTCTTGGAGAGTATGTAGTGTTTGTGGCTTTCCAGGTAGGGAGCGCTTCTGCATCACTGCTAGGTGTAGCCTCTGAGGGCCCCAGTAGAACAGGTTTCTAGGTTTTGGGAGCAAACACGCTGGAATGTCAGTGAGCTGGAAGTGTGGGAGCCTGAGAGGGTCCACAGGGGAGGAAAGCTGGGTCGGCTCTGAGGATCTGTGGAGTGCACAGAGAATAGACAGAGAGAAAGACAGGTCCCTGGCGGTGGTCTACTGTAGGACTGGGGATGACACTGAGGAATTGGGACTGGAGGATGGGAAAGAAAGTGAAGATGGCCTATCTGATCCCTTGATCAGTGTGGACAGTGGGTTTCCAGAGAGAGAGAGACAGAGACTATCTTTGCTTCTTTTGAGACAGAGTCTTGCTCTGTTAGCAAGGCAGTCCTCCAAACAGTAATCAACTGTCTCGGCTTCCAGGGTGCTGAGATTACGACCTTCTACCACCACATCCAGCTTGTAGAGTCTCCAAAATCACAAATATTAGAACAGTAACCACCATAAAAGGAAAAAAAAAAGATAAAACCACAACCATGTATTGAGATAGAGCAGGTCCCAACACATGGTGGGAATTTGAGCCACTGACCTCCCACAAGGATGATGGAATTAGCACGGGTGGAAAATTAGGTGGAAATGGAACTTCAGCATCCTATTGGTCCTTGAACTGATACGTTTTGCAAAATAATTGCGGCATGAGCCCTGCCGTTATCACTTGGTTTTCGAAGTTAAGGGTTAAGGAAGCTCCAGACAGATTGAGCTATGGCCACAAGACTTATTGCCAATGTTGATTTCCACAAGAAAAAAGGAAATTCCCGTCAGGTGATAGGATAATGACGGGAGACGGGATAATCTAAGAACCACTGGGCACATGTCATAGTTAGGGTGACTAATGCTATGGCAAAACGCTCTGGCCAACAGCAGCTTGGAGAGAAAAGAATTTGTTTTGCTATGCTTCCCCATCATTGTTCATCACAGAAGGAAATCAAGGCAGGAACCCAGGCAGGGACCTGGAGACAGGGGCCATGGAGGGATGTGCTTACTGGCTTCTCAGCCTGCTTATAGAACCCAGGACCACCAGCCCAGGGACTGCACCACCCTCAATGGTCTAGAACCCCTCCCACCAATCACAAATTAAGAAACAGGCCTACAGCCAGATCTGATGGAGACATTTTATTAGCTGAAGTTCCCTACTCTCAGGTGACTGTAGCTTGTAGCAAGATAAGATACAGCATATGTACGTAACGTTGACTTTATTTATAAACACCACTGATAAGCAAACAAAAACAACAACAACAAAAAAAAGTGATGAAATAATCTTAGCAAGATCTACCTCTTATATTGTGGTATAACAGCTAATAATTAAACCCAGGATCAGACTGGAGACAAGATTTTCACCATGGCTATGAGAGAAGCCACCAAAGCAAGCCTACAGAAGTGAGCATGGGACAAGGCAGTGAACTCCTGTGTAGCTAGGCAAGATGACATGGTTGCTTCCTCTCTGTGAGGCACCTGGGCTTACACAGAGACTTAAAAATGCAGTTTTTAGATTGTGTTTAAAATTCCAGAGGCAGGCAGTTTCATACACAAAATAGTGTCATCGTTATTTTGACGTCAAAATAGCAGGGGCAGTCATAATTAAGCGTCTCCACGTCTCTTGTCTAACTGAAGAAACAGCACCACATATAACACTGATAGCTGGGAAGCAGAGCACATGGGATTTTCATTTCTGGCTGGTAGGTGTTTAAAATGTGTCAAATTCTCTCAGCAATGACAACAATTGAGAAGAATGTAAAAATTATACCTGGCGTTATATCCATTTTCAGGGACACATGCTCAGGAGGAATAAACACACTTGTAGGAGAATGTCCGCATAGCTTAATTCACAATAGCACAAAATGGAATCCTTCAAACGCCTCAGTTGGAAAGCTATAAGCATACTGCAGTGGGCTGCTCCTTGGCAGCAAAACAGAAGATCTGTGGGCTGTGTACAAGAGCGCATGCCTCAAGCCTGTGGTGAGAGGCAGTGCCAGGGACTTTCTCAATCAGTGCTGAGTGCGGCTGTAAGTTGGTTCAGGGAGTGTGGGTGTGTCTTAGGTAAACACTAAGAGGTAAACACCAACTTTGCACATTTTACTTTACATAAATTATACCTTGATGAATAAAACAGCAAAAACAGAAAAAAATATCTTACTAAGCTAGTAGTCAGAACTCTGAGGAATTTTTGCTATGTCTATGCGTGTGTGGTGTAGGATCATGTTTGTGGAAGAGTCACACTCCTGTGCACACGCAGAGCCCGGAGGAGGATGTGGGGCTCCTGCTCTGTCACTCTTCATCTTACTCCATTAACATAGGGTCTGTCACTATACTTGGAGAACGGCAGGACCCTCTTTTCCCCATCCCCACCCAATTCTGGAGTTACAGGCACATGTGCAACCTTGCCTAGCTATCTTCTACAGGTGCTGGAGACTTGAACTCAGAGTCTTATGCTGATCCATCTTCTCGGCCTGCAATAAATTCTTATCATAGTTAACACAAATGGTAACTTCTAGAAGGGAAGACCAAGAGTACATGGAATTACTGGTGTCCTATCCATGTTTCTCAGAGTGCCACTGGATCCCTGATAGAATGTAAGGCCATGTCTATATCACTGTCCTCTCAGGGAGCAACAGTGTACTTTCTTCCTCCTCTGACTCCATTTCATCCTGCCCATAAAAGAGCCGCCTCAGCACCAACATTGCCTCTGTATTAAAGGATACATCCTGCTTCTTAGAAAATTAAAATAGTTTCTTAAATCCCTACAAAGGACAACAGTCCAAGGTCCAACTAGCTGGATAGTTAGGCCTTGGTGACGAAGAATGGCAAAGCATTCAGGCTGATAACCATGGACTATGAAGCAACAGCCAGTTATAGCATAAGACACTAATTATATCACTGACTAATTTATTCATTTAGCAACTCTGTCTCTTCTACCAAGAGAGTTCTTTCCACTCGTGTTATTTAGATCCACATGTGAGAGTGGCCATTTGTACTCCTTACAAAGTGAACATGCACCCCCAGTGTTCTCAGTGGCAACTGAGGCCATAGCTCAAGACCCTCCATCCCCTCATTCCCAGATGAGTCTGGACATCCTTCTCCTGTCACCCCACCATTCTTGGTAGGTTGGGACTCAGTGTACAGCTAGAAGAGTGTCCCGTCAAGGACTGAAAATCTTGTCCTTGGTTTTGCGAGTTGTTCCAGCATATCCTGGCAGCTTTGCTTCTGTGGCCTCAGTATGCCTGAGCAGGTGTCTCAAAGGGAAGCTGACACAGAATTCTGGTCAGATGTCAGCATAGTGTTCTTCACCTCAGAGATGCTATGAGGAAAATATTTAATTTTTTCTGTTGTTTTAATTGAAAATGTCAGGTCATTCTATTTTACCAATGAAGACTCTGGAGCCAGATGCTGTGGTGGAAAACCTGCTAGCTCAGAGAGGCAGAGAAAGCATCCAGCTGACCTTCCTTCTCAGCTCACGTACCAATGGAGAAGCTCCCAAAGGTTCACTAGCTCAGCTGACTGCTCAGGAAGAAAAGACCAAAAAAAAAAAACAAAAACAAAAACAAAAACAAAAAGGGCCAAAGACTTGCTAGCTCAAAGCCCAAAAAGCCAAAGGCCAAGGAGCTGAGGAGCTCAAGAGGTAGACAGCCAAGAGTCTCCGAGCCTAAGAGTCAAAGAGCTAAAAGCTAAAGCACTAAAGAGACCTTCTACTTCTACACACTCAGTGTCTTAAACACCCCTCAACTCAAAGTCCTTCCTGCTCTTTAAAATCCCTGTCAGCTGGTTTCTTGCTCTGCCTTTTGACCTAGGGTTAACTTTATTAAACCCTGTGTATAGATTAAAGGTATGTGTTAGGGCTCAACCTTGCTAAAAGAGAGAGAGAGAGAGAGAGAGAGAGAGAGAGAGAGAGAGAGAGAGAGAGAGAGAGAGAGGAAGTGTTTACAGTTCACAGTCTCAGGGATCAAAGGCAGGTTTTTACAGCTCACAATCTCAGGGATTACATTGGGATCAAACATCCTGCAACAATTTCCCTTGGAATAGAAAAATGTAACCAGGTGCCTGACACCCTAGCATCATGATCCTTCTGTTCTAGAGAGCCATCGCCGAGTAACGCAGCGTCTCACGTCAGTTGGAAATTTTGTTCTAATGTTTTATTCTTCACATTGGAAACAGTATGTCAGAATAGAAAATTAGCCATGAAGAAGACATAGAGTGCAAACCGGGGGGGGGGGGGGGGGGCGGAGCAATGAGGGTTGTTCTAGAACAGAAAGAAGGCCCCAGCTCATCTCTCTGTGACCCTAAGTCTAGAGTCCACCACTCTCTCGGCCAAGGCCTCTGTGTGGTGTGGACTTCAGTTCTCTTTCGCCCTTCGTCACTTCCTTTCTCTCCCTTTCATTTCCTTCCACTTCCTTCCCTCTCTTTCTCTTCTTCCTTCCTCCTCTCCTACCGAGGATACCCTGTACCCCAGGATGATCTCAAGTTCATTATGGAGTTTCCGGCCTTCCTGCCTGCCCATCTTCCAAGCCCTGGGATTACCAGCTTCACCCATGGTGCTAAGCCTTCACCAGTGAGTGTGACACCACCAGCTGGACTCTGAGGGAGCTGTAGCTCAGCAGCAGTTTAAGTTACCACCAGAATTTTCGGGTGTGTCTCAAGAAGACCGTGAGCTGGGTGGCACTTGAACTGTTTAATTGTGAGGCCAGTACAATGCTACATCACTGTGCCCAGTTGACTGGAAAGTTCCAGGGTCAGTTTTCCTCCAAGGCACACTTTGGATCCGGGTCACCAGGGACCTTGGGAATGGGGTCCAGTATCCTCTGTACTAATTCACTTTTCACACGGAATACAACTTAGAACAAACTGCTGTGGACACTGAAGGTGACCATGAGGGTTTAACTCTGTTTCCCAAGGGTAGATGTTAGAGCGTAGTAGTTCCCGGGAGGTGGGTGTGGAAAGGTCAAATTTAGCTGTACTCCACTGTCTTGATCCCACCTTGAAATATGCTAAGTTCTGCACTAAGAGGGATGCTAGTCTGAGGGCCACACAGTGGGAACTTACACTTCGACTGTTACACACTCATTATAAAGATAACCCAACAACTTTCTCCAAAGGATTCCCAAACCTCAGAAAACCCAACTCTTCTATCCTCAGTACGGAAGAACATAGATGATACCGGATACAGAGATGATACCCAATTCAGACCACAAAGGCCTGATGCTGACCTCACAACAGTGCCACAGAGAGCGGCCCTTACTGGCTCCACAACCATAACAGTTGATTTCAAGTTAATAATACAATTTCCAGTGTAAGGATTTTCAGCAGTTGCAGAATATCCTCTGTGGCATTAGAAGTAGAAAATCACTCGACCCGCTGAATCACTAATGGCTCTTGGTTCCCAAATTCCAAATGCAAATGTCAAGCTGGTATTCCAATTGTGAAGCTAATTAGAAGCTGTGGGGTTCTGGTGTTCAGTATCTGAAGGTTCAGAGAACTAAATCCCATCTACAAAAGCTGGTTTAATATCGCTGTTCAAAGAAAAAGATTTTTATAAATATTAAATAAAATGCCATTTCGAGACAATCTAAACTAACAACGTATAAGTAAATGCAATATTTCGAGAATGCCTTTGCAGCCATTTAAGCAGAAAATATACCTATTATATCTGTTTATTCTGGAGAAGAGCATGCATGTTTATGACACACATGTGGTGGTCACAGGACAACTTGTAAGCAGTGTGTTCTCTCTGCCTTGTGAGTCCAGGGACCATCAAATTTGGCGATATGCACTTTTATGTACTGAGCGATCTCCTGGTCCCCAAATATGTTTATTAGATAATTATAAAGATATACTAGAGTCTAGAAGAAAGGCTTACCCATGAAGAGCATTGAGTGGTCTTCCAAAGGATGCAGACTCCATTCCTGGCATCGGCATTTGGTTCACAACTTTCTCTTGCATCAGTTTGAGGTGATCCAATGCCATCTTCTGTGCATGCACACAACATACAAACATATGCAGGCAAAACTCCCATCTTCATAAAAATAAGCATAGAAATTAAAAAGATGGTTCTAAATATTTTATATATACATACATATAATATTACATGTGTGTTCTTCTTTGGTTTGTCACATAAAGAAACCCCACTATTTTAATTTTCTTACATTTGTAGTAAATGATGAAGCATTAAGTAACTATGAACATTTCTGAAACTGATTTACATAACAATAAAACATCACAAAGGAAGAATGGTTCTTTCCTAGTCCATAGTTTTGTCACTGTGGACATATGCACAGTTTAAAACAGCTAGTGGTGGGTATGCAAGGACAACTTAGTTATGAAATAATATAAAAGAGGAAAATTACACTATCTTGTCTTGATGAATTATGATATTAATGCCTTGAGTGGCTACCTAATAAGTAATTTTTTGATGATCTATTGTTTAAATTTTTTAAAAAGACTATCAGTAAGACAATGTGACATAGCAAATAAATCGTTATTCTAGTTTTTTCAGAATAATTGCTTAAATATAGAACATGCAACACAGGAGAAAATACAAATGAGACAGTGTGTTGTGAATATACAATATTTAAGTACTTGCATTCATATTTTTCAAGGAATTGCAGATTTGAGAAAAATTCTCCTAGATTGTTCACTAGGCAAGTGTCGGTTTCGAGGGGAATGTGCATGCATACCCACATAGCCATGCATGAAGATATCCCGTATAAGTGCTGGGGTGGTTGACAAAATACCAAAAGTTTTGTTCTCCCTTTCTCCCTCTATTTTATGAATATCCCACATATTTTTTAATCATGCATGCCACTTTGGAGGCCAGTGGGACTACTACAAAGAAAACTTGGCAACTGATGGGGTAAAAACAGTTATTTCTGCAAAGCAATTTCATAACATACTGTGAGACTGATAAATATTGAACATTTGACCAGTGCTTTTACTACTGTAGAATTAATTATAGCATGTGAAAAAGAAGGATGATTATGTGCCAGCAACTTAAAGTAGCATCTAGAGAAAGTCCAATCAGTAAATACATTACTGGAAATAATTCACAAATTTTAATCAGAACTCTTAATATGTGCATAGTTACTCCTCTATACTTGTTGATTTACAGACATTTAACCAGAGCAAAAATAGGCCATGTGCATCCAGATGCTAGATATAAAGATGCTTGTAGAAAGTTAAAAAGTATTTCTATGTTTTCAAAGTAGGTTTATATTCAGTTTTTAAAAATCAACCTCTCTTTGCTGATTAAAAAATAACATTTTTTGCTGACACTGAGTGTTTTAATCTACTACAAAATTTTGTGAATATTAAGAGGTGAAGAACATTTTATTTAATTGGAATTTTCCATAGTATATTTTTATTTAAAAAAATAATTCTATGGTACCTAACTCCATTGCTTATCTTTTAATATGGGTACAATTAATAAGTATAGGTACTAAATCCAAACATAAAGTATTTGCTTACATCCTAACATTTGTTCCATTGGAGGAAGCACATGTGTGATACTGCAAATTTGGCTGAGAAGCCAAGATTAGTGGCTTTACAGGTCCCCAGGGCTAAACCTACTGTTCCTTTCCTGCTAAATGGATACAGTATCTGTAGGCATAAGCTTATTGTGTAACTCAATTACTGATTTCTGTACCCCTCCCCATATGTGGTTACAATCCTTGTTCTGAGAATCTCCTATCTCAATGCTGTGTAAAACAGTGCTCCCCAATTGTTCCCTTATGTGGCAATAAAGGAGATTACAGCCAATCACTGAGCAGAGAGAATAGGGCTAGACTTCCTGCCAGCCAGGGAGGATGAAGTAGGAGATTCAACCACGAGAAAGAGGTCAAGAAAACATCAGGAGAGAGGAGCTGGGGCAGGAAAGCTACAAAGTATCACTGAGACTTATGCTGGAAGGAAGCCAAACTAGCTTAGAGGGTTAAGAATAGAGTAACAACTGCTCAGTTACTATGTTGCAAAATTTATTATTAAACAAATATAAAAGAGTCTCAATTATTTGTGTGATAGCCAGGTGAAGAGAGAAACCAAACACAGTTTTATCAAAATAGCTTTAATAAGTATCAAACTCCCTTCTGAATTTATTTCTCTATACACAGACTAGTACAGCTTTCAGACCTCCTCCGAGAAATTTCCTTGTGCAGTGGACAGTGGCTGACACAGGAACTCAAAACTGGTTCAAGTTCAGTGAACAAGTGACTGTGGATGGCTCAGTCACAAACGGAAGATCTATATCCCACCTCTCCCCCAAGGCTCAGGGACCGTCATGGAAGAGGGTTTGAGAAGGTTGTAAGAGGCAGAGGTCAGGAGGACTGGAACAAAACACTGTCTTCTTCCTGGACATGACAAGGCCCTGCAGTCATGAGCATTCATGTGCTTACCTGCGCAAGATGGAACCGAAAAACTTGCCAGCATGAAGGATAGAGACACTCATGAACCCCTGAACCCTAACTGAGGTCCTGTGGACAGCTGATGGCTTCTGGGGAGGGAGAGTTTGTTTTCTTTGCGATTGAGGCCCCTGACCACACTACTGTGTATGGTCCAATTCCCTGAGGTGCAAGTATAGCACCAACTTGAAGTTGATAAGGTCTTAAATTCAAGAAATAGAACACAAATTTAGGGGCTTGGATGGAGAGTCGGGATAGAAGAATAGGGGCAACATCTGGGGTTGAATAGGATTGAAACATATTGTATGAAATTCCGAGTTATTGAAAATATTTCTGTTAGAAACTACAAAAAAAAAAAACTGTAGGTACCAGTATCATATCCCCCAGCTACAGGCACCTTGATTCTTTTCTGAGATGACAACTGACTTTTCCCAGCTGGCTCTCCAGACAGTGAGCTTATAATATAATTCAGTCAAACCATCCCAACGTTCCTACCTCAGAATTTTGACCCTCTCAGCACTGAAGACATAGTATCTAGCATTGCTTCTGCTCCATGGGAAATGTTAAAGGCATTTATATTTTTAATTACCTGGGTGAAAAGCAGAAGTGTGTAGCAATTTAAAGTGAGGTCTGAGTCTAAACTAACAAGCTGTGACGGACTCTTGCCTGAGAAGAGAGGGGAAGTCAGGGTGAGTGCTGCATGTACAGTGGCTCCGCGTAAACCTTGGCCTTTGCTGAACACAGTTCGTCATCCCTGAAGGGTTGTAACCCGGTACAACCTCTCCCCTTCCAGGAACATCGCACCTCTTGTGAGGTACACTCAGTGGATCCTGCACTGAGGATAAAATGATACTAACCTGTCTTCCGAAAGCAAAATGTAGCCTAGGAAGTTGATGAAAGTTTTTATCACAAGTTGCTGTGTTTGTGCATGCATACATACACATTATATGTGTGTGTGTGTGTGTGTGTGTGTGTATGTGTATGAGTGTATATGCATATTTATGTATAAATATGCTTACACACATATAGACACTAAAGAATATATGAACTGTGACTTTCATAAAAAGGAACAGCTAGGACATCCTCTGAATGCTATCTCTGGGTCACATGACTATATTCCACATAAGCTGGGGCTGGAAGCCACTCTGCATACTGTTATCTGGTGAAAATCATTGTGCATTACTTAGAAAGCAGAGCTGTTTATTTAAGACATTTGAGATGTCTATTTACATCTTCCTTCAGTTTAGACAAACATCATGGCAAAATGTTTAAACAGACTCTATGCCAACACTGTATTATTATTTATTCAAATATGAATGCATCACTCCAGGCCCTTAAGAGGTTCCTAAGGACATCTTGTTCACAGATGGCCCATGTCTCTCTCCATCCACACAGCAATAGTCAACCACAAAGCACCGTGTGGCATCTGGCATGAAGTTAGACCCACACCTTCCCCCAGTCCAGGTTTGCTCAATAGCCATTGCTGTAGTGTTGTTGAACCTCTCCTGTTTTTCCCTGTCTCTAACACAGTGAAAGACTGAGTTCTCAGCCCAGCAGCTTACTAACAGTCAGGCCGAAGGAGCCAGTGCCATGGTGGCATCCTAGAACTACAGCACTCTAACTTCATGGACTCCTGTGCTGTGGGTGCCTCCAGGATGGCACATGGCCTTTGTTTCATTCCTGGGAGCCAGCCTCATGTCTGACACACCCAGTAGTGCTAAGGATTCTTTTTACAAACCCATAACACATTTGTCCTAGAAAGACAGACTTCTATTGGCTACAATAATAAACAGTGCACCGGAAGTCCACAGGATCATATTACAGAATATTTTTGTTTAATGGCATTTTAATGGCACAACTGAACATTGCCCCAAAACTTGTCCCTGTCTTTTTAATCTCTTACACATGATTTTATTCACTTAAATGTATGCTGGCGTTTCCCAAACATTCTGGAGCTTTCTTCTTTTAAAACAGTATTGATGGCTTCAGAGAGTATGTGTTCTGAATTACTGTCACAGCTATTTGCCATATGGAGAAATTCAATGTGCAAACACATACTCCATTAGCCTTGGAGGTGAGATCATCCTGTCAGCCTACATAGCACATGAAGAAGCTTCTATGAACAGGGTGTTCCTTCCCTGAAGGCTTGACTTCAGACTGTAGATGGCTGAGCACAGCCATGTGAGCTGATGCACCAGGTGTGTTCTGTTTTAGTACAGCAAACCAGTGCATTTCCCACTATTCTCCTGTCCTCCAGTTGCCCACAGTACATGCCACCATCATAGTGGAGATTGCTAATGACCAACATCTTTGGTCATTTTGCGCATCTCACTTTGAGCTATTGAGTGTTGCTATTGTCCTTGGAAAATAAACCTAGTCCCTCCACTGTCTAGTTATTTTCTGTGTTATGGTTCATGCAAACACAGCCAGTTTTCCCTCAGATCTTCCTTGTTACTTTCCAGTCATTCAAGCCTCTCAGCTCTCCAATGATGCCTTTTCCTTTTCTGATCTCTTCCCACACTGCCTTCTAAGATGAATATGGCTGGTGATTCTCACTCCCCATTCTCCAAGTGACCTCTGTCACACTGAGTGACCCACTTAATTTCAGTCCATAGGTAGATGGATGGATGGATGGATAGATAGATAGATAGATAGATAGATAGATAGATAGATAGACAGACAGATAGATAGATAGTGCAGGGCTGTAATTCATACTTTAAAAAGTATCTTATAAGTAATTCATACCTTCATACTTAATTCTTGTTTATTACTTTCTGTAACTGACTTCTGTCCATTGATATCCCATGCCAGGGCAAGGAGATGAAACCTTTCTTTGGCTCTGCTCAGCACTATAGGCACAGTCGCTGGATCCAGAACAGTGTGCGTTGCAGAACAGATACTCAATAAAGACCTGGCAAGATAAGACCTGCCGAGATAAGTGCAGGCAACTTGTATCTCCACGTTTACTAACTCAGGCTGTGTATCCCAGCAGACCCATGCCTTCTGTGTGGCCAGCCATCTCTCCTCTGTCTCTTAGAAAGACAGGGATGCTGGCTTCCCATGTCTGAAAGGCACACCATGGCATTGTGCCTTTTTTTAAGCCTGGAGCCCTTGCACAGGAGGGGCTGCTGTACCTCGCAGGACAATATTCTGTTCTCTCTAAATGCTTCCCAGCGAGAGTGAGTGGAAGTTATCTGACAAGAGCTCAGTGGCGACTTCACACCGCAGTGATCTGACCGCCTCCACCCTATCCTTTAACCAGAGTGAAATGCTGATAACTTCACGGCTGCTGATAGGAAACACCACATTAGTCTTTGAGGTCAGACAAGTTAAATATCCTGGGACTCACCCACATATGCTCACTCCATTTCCCACCTGCCTCCCACGGTCTGCACTGCTTACAGTCAGAAGTGGTTCAGATAAACCTTCACCGCTGCAGAAAATACGATCCCAATAAAACTCCCCTGCCAGCCGCCCCACAGCAAAGGGCGTTTTTCATTCCCAGGCAGAGCATTTTGTAAATTGGAAGTGTATCAGTGGCAATTATCAAGGAATGGCTTCTAAAATGCTCTCCTTCCTGCACAGCCTGGCAATCCTTCTTTCAAAAAGACATTAACCAAAAGCGACACTCTGGAAATGTCACTCGGAGCACGCGATTGAATTAATTTATTTGCTTTATGATATTTTACTGTTAGTCATGTCACCGACTCCCACTTTATCTTTTGTCTGCTCGCTTAGATAATGCCCTATCTGCCATAAGCCCCAGGGAGGCTGACTACAGCACCTTCTAAATACACCCTGCTAATAGCAGCTGGCCTGACTGCGCATTGCAGGTTTCATCCAAGCACCTGGCTCCCACTCCACTGGTCAAGTTTTTGTCAGGTAGAACCAGCACTGTGCAATTAATCTGCAGGTGAGAAACAGAGGCAGCCTTGTATGCATGATAAGGAAGTCCACAGCAGGTGAAGTGCTCCTCCTTAGAGCACTGATAAAATGAGAAACCATAAAGGAGATTCCCCTGTGTCTAGACAGTTTCTTTTTCTGAGCTTATAATTTATTTATAATTGGACAAGGCAAACCAAGAAAAGAAAAAGAGCCCCAAGAGAAGGCACAAGAATTAGAGTCCCATTCATTCGCACGCTCAGGCATCCCATAAAAAGCACTAAACTCAAAGCTGTAAGATACACACGGAGGACCTAGTGTAGACCCAAGTTGGCCCTGTGCTCGCTGCATCAGTCCCTGTGAGTCCATATGAGCTTTAATCAGTTGGCTTAGAGGACCTCCTTACCCTCAGAGGAGATGGCCAGTTGGGACCTCACTTCCACTCTCCTCCATTATTTGGGGACTTCGCTAGAATTGTCTTCATGTATTTCATGACGTTTTTACTGCATCAGGTTTGCTTACTGCCCCCTCAAATGCCCGTCCATTGTAGCTGTCTCTCCCCGCATTCCCTCCCTTGGTTCTATTTCTCCTGACCCTCTCGACCTGATGCTTCTGTTTCTGTCCCTTCACTCCAAGTCCATCCTTAAAGCATCTCCCTGCCTGGGGGATCCATGTGTCCTACCCTAGTCCTCTCCTCTGTGTGTAGCTAATTCCTCTGGTACTATGGATTGTAGCTTGGTTATCATTTACATAACGGCTAATATCCACATATAAACGAATACATATCCTAGCTCTCTTTCTGGGTCTGGGTTAGCAAACTGAAGTTTTGTTTTGTTTTTCTGTTTCCATCTATTTGCCTAAAAATTGCACGATGCTGTTTTATTTAATAACTGAGTGCTACTCCATTGTCCGAATGTACCACATTTTCTTTATCCATTATTTTGTTGCGGAACATCTAGGTTGTTTCCAGTTTCTGGCTTTTATAAATAGAGCAGCAATAAGCATGGTTGAGCAAATTTTGTTACACTAGGATAAAGTGTCCTTTGGGTATATATCCGTGAGTGCTATACCTGAATCTTGAGGTAGATCAATTTCCAACTTTCTGAGAAACTGCCATATTGATTTCTGTAGTAGCTATACAAGTTGCACGCCCACCATCGATGGAGGAGTGTTCCCTCATTTCACATCCTTACTAGCATGAGCTGTCACTTGCATTTTTTGATCTTAGCCATTCTAACAGGTATAATATGGATTCTCAAATTAGTTTTGATTTGCATTTCCTGATGGCTAAGGATACTGAATATTTATTTCTCAGCCATATGAGTTTCCTCCATTGATAACTGTCTCTTTAGATCTTCATTCCTATTTTTTGTGTTATTTAGGGCTTGGGGTATCTAGTTTCTTGAGTTCTTTATATATTTTGGGTATTAATCTTCTATCAGTTGTGGAGTTGGGTAAAACCTTTATTCATTCAGTAGGCTGCCACCTTGTCCAAATGATCGTGTCCTTTGTCTTACAGAAGTTTTTCTGTTTTATAAAATCCCATTACTAATTGTTGATCTTACTGCCTTTGCTAATGGTGTTCTGTTCAGAAAGTTTTCTCCTGTGCCAATGTGTTCAAGGCTATCCACACTTTTTCTTCTACCAGGTTCAGTACCTATAGATACCTGTACAACAAACCTTCATAAATTATTAATATAAATGTTTGCTTCTAGCTGGTGAAGTTTGCCATTTGTTCATCCATAAAGCAGTGGTTGATGATGTGTCAGGCTTTTTATGTGCTAAACAGTGAAGAAAGTCTTGTTCATAATTCTTCATCCACTGCTTAGAAGGCCAGTCCCAGAGTGGTGCTCTCACTTATGAGTTTCCACCATACTTGGAGCCTCCTTTTTTGATATTATGTGTGATGGTAAGATCTCTAGCTTGGGCCGATTTTACATTCCTTACTGGGATATTTCATGGACCAGGGACCAGTCAGCTCACTGCTGCATCCCAACAACAGGCACTTCCGCATCCTCCCTGCACATGTCTGCTCCCGCTCCCCATGGTCACTCCACAGACACTGGCTAAGTGCCTGTTACATACCAGATGTGAGCATGAGTCTAGGTTGTAAGGATGTAGGAATGATTGTAAGAGATAAAAATCTAGGCTTCATTTTTTTTTTGACTTGCACATTTACTGATGACAATGTTTGTTTGTGTCACTTTCTGCTTTTTAAAATTATTCACTTTACAGCCTAATTGCAGCCCCCTCCTGCCCTCCTAGTCCCCCGACTCACACATACCTCCCCCCTATTCTCCCCTCTCCTTCTCCTCAGAGCAGGGGAAGGTGCCCCCAGGATACCCACCTGCCCTGGCACATTGAGTTGCTGCAGGAGTACAGCCTTATTGTAATCCCTTCCCGAGTCTATCTTCATCTCCTCACATAAGCTCTCATGTAAGAGTCCTTACATTTAAGGTACCTTAAAAAGTATGCGGAAAAGCTGTTAGGAGTGGCATCATCAAATGTGAAATATAATTTGGAGGAAGGTGATATTTTAAAGCCCACAGTCTCACTGTTTGTTTATATCTTTTATGACCCTCTGTGAAACTCCTCTTTTCATGTATTTGTGAAATACATTTCATTGTATTTATACTTACAAAATTAAGTGTTTTACTCACAACATTTAATATTCTAGTATTATAGAATAGATTCATCTTTATCTTATAAAACAAATGAAATTTTCCTTAATGTGTGTCTTGAGACTTCCTGTGCATGACTTTTAGGAATAAATTCTTTCACAATGAAATCAATAGGTAGAGTCATGTACATCAGAGAAAGCTAGAGCCACAGAGACCACCACAGCCCTGTCGGCAGTTCTCAGCATTACTTTTGGTTTGACCAGCGTTCATTTTATTTCAGATGAGATCAAGCTGTCTCTGCCATTGGCCTGTGTTGTCTGGGCGCATCACTTGTCTCGGAGCAGTGCTTAACTCTCCACACTTGATTTCCATATGCTCCAGAGTGCACAAAGTACCTCTCTCTCCTATCTAGTTAGGCTCTGAACTATAGTCACAGTTTCTCATGAAACATGTACATTATCATATTCTTTCTCGATTCATTAACCTTCAAAATTTGTAAAACCAAACCTTCAAAAAAAGTGTGTGTGTGTGTGTGTGTATGTGTGTGTGTGTGCGTAACTTTTTGGATTTTCAATTTGTGTATAATTTTGTATTTTGAAATAGTGGGAGAAAAGAAGTCTTGGTTTCTCTTAAACAGTTTGTGAGCTTTTCCCTTTTCATTTCAACTTTTGATTACAGTATAGTTCTACATTACTAAAGACACGCTTTATTTTATAGTTTTCAAGATCAGGCTGGTGCTTCCAGACATGCTAGTTTATCCATCATTATTCCCCTTACACAAAGGTAGACGTTACGATGGTGTGAGTCTCCACATCTCCCTGTGCCTGTGACATGTTAAACAATATAAACTATTCGCATCTTCCTTCATAGCCATAGGATGAGGGTTTACGCAACTACATCACTACTTGTCTGAACTTTGGAATGTTTGTCCTATCAGTGAGACCCTGCGGACTCAGGAGTTTCCAGCTGAGGTGAAAAGCTCCCCTTTGGTCCTCTACCAGGTTTTTCATGATGCACTTGAACACTGGTACTCCTCAGCATGTTGATGTGTACTTCATATGATGGGGACTTCAAATGGCGTGTGTCACCGTGAGAATCAGGGGGAGGAGACTGGGTTCTTTCTTATGGGTCTGTTTTTGTCAGACTCAGTTGTGTGCTCCCTCCCTCAGGTGTGCTCATACCTCAGATAATTCGCCTGATTTGAAGAAGCATCGTGGGTGTGTTGGGGATGCCACAGCATGCTAGGTAAATGTCTCAAACAGTGCTATTGCCTGTGGCATCCCTCACAAACACACTTTCCTGTTGCTCTCCTTGACCCCTGCATCCCATTCATCGAAAGGAGTTAACAGTGTTTGCCTGCCACCTATGCTTAGTGATCTGAGAGAGCTGAAGCATCACTAATTTCCCAAACGCCCTTCCTCTTCATCTGGACAAACATTTCAAAATTCCTGCCAGCATTTCCAGGACCGCCTTCCCACATGAACCTGCACACTCGTGAGCGTGTTTCTCAAATCCTCTTGAAAGACCCAGCATGTCTGGGACCGTTAGTTACCTGCACCCTCCTATAGCTCCATCTCGACAGGTCGTCCATTCCTGGCAAATACACAGAGCCCAAACCTTCCTTCTTCGTCACCTCTTCTGTCCTCAGTGTCGGCTCCTACCATCTCCCTCTTCAAGTTTCCTTACACCCCAAAGGCGCACCCATGTACACCCCACCTCATATTCCCACTTTCCTTGACTTTCTGAAAGTTCTCTGAGCACACTGCCTCATCTCTTTTTCCCCCCGCTGGCTCATGAACTATGGCTTGGCAGCAGTAGGCTCCAATGAAAAGGCATCCTTAATGCCACAGCCTGGTGACAGCAAGACCACTGGCCAAAAAGCTAGCTTTCTCAGTAGTTACCAAAGGGGAATGGCATTGTCCATTATACAAAGTAATTAGAGCCTGCCTTTATCTACACCAACATGTGAACATGCCCTCTGCTTATGTAACTCTGTCTCTACTCTCAGTATCTATTCATTGCATAAGATGTTGCCAAAGCTACTTGTCCAAAGTCCAGCCCACATCTTGGTGAACAGTTACAGGAGTACTTGATATTTAATGAATATTTATGGCCAAGGAATTATAACATATGATGTGACCCGTATGATGCGATTTCTCTTGGTGGCATTTTTCATGAGCAGGGGAAAATGACAAATTCTTTGAATGTAATTGAGAAATCATGTCAATCTCTGGTGCTACAAATTAAAGCCATCCATTATGTCAGTTGCTCAAACCAGTTGACTTGCAAATGCTTAGCTGTGGCACATATAAGAATTAGTGAGGTCGGCTGGGAGCAGGGCCCAGCACTATGGGAGGCAGAGGCAAGCAGATCTCTGTGAATTCGAGGCCAGTCTGGTCTACAAAGTGAGTGAGTCTAGGACAGCCAAGGCTACACAGAGAGACACTATCTTGAAAGATCAACCACCCCCCAAAAATAAATTAGTGAGGTCATTTAAAATAATCAAAATTATGTGTGCACCAACATCACAATTAAGATCCCTATTTGTTTTGACTACAATGAATTCTATACTTATTAATAAACACACCCCTCAATACTTGAGAACTAGAATAATTTACCCCATCAAACTTCCCATTAACCTAACAAAACACAGCAGCTGCAAATATATTGTTTGATTAAGTTCTTTTGAAGGATGACTATTATATAGGCTTGAAGTTGATATTTCTCTATCTATTTCTGTATAATATCTGATTTTTCTGTATTATCCTTTTAAATCACATCGACTGACAAGGAAAGACATTTATGCACACTGTTGTTAATTACATCTACTGCTCAGACAAACTTCCAACCAATTACAAATAGACACATTGATGAACACATTTTCTGTTTGTCCAAATAAAGACTTGGCTCTGCAGCCAATGAAAGCTTATGGGTTTGGGCTCTCTGTTGGCGGTGAGGGTGGGGGCGTAAAATCTGGAGAACAGCAAGGCACGATGCCTGCTTTGTATTTGCAACATTTCCAAAGCTTCTCTGGATGTAATTGCACCGTGAAATAGGTGTCCTGCCTCATTTCTATATATTTCCAATGGTGCGCTGATTGTTTTGATATATTCCTCTGGAAAACCAGCCAGTCCTCCAAGCAAGAAAAAAAAAAAAATGCAAGTCGGCAATCTTTTAAATTGAGCTTAGTTTTATGGCAAAGTACCAAAAGTGTTAGTAAATGGGCTGCTTGGATGATCATTCCTTAAGGTGTAGATAAAACATCTTAAAACCATACAGCAGATAAACCAAGTCTGAAACCCATTTGTCTGCTTGCTATTTTAGAAGATTAAAAAAAAAAAAAAAAAAAAAAAAACATCTCCAAAGCCTACACTAGAACATCTTTTGAAAACACGCTTTAATTGTTGTAGTTAGATGGGCATTTGCACCACAATAACATGTCCTAGTTAGGGTTTTTTCTGTGATAAAAACACCTACGAAAACAATGCAGGGGAGCAAAGGGTTTGCTTGGCTTATGGGTCATGATCACAGTTGATCCCCGTGGGAAGGAAGAAGGGCAGGGCTTCAAGCAGGAGCTCAGGTGGTGACCATGAAGGAGGGCTGCCTCCTGGCTGGGACCCCCCCACCCATGCCCACATTCCCGGCCCGGTGGGGGCAAGTCCTCAGGTGACAGTTCCTTCTTTCCCAGGTGACTCTAGCTTGTGTCAAGTTGACAGACAGACCTTTGAAAAATGCCAAAGCATCCTACTGCCCCTCACTCCACCCTGGTGACTGTTCCCTGCATGACAGCACTAGGATGCTCGCATGACTTTTTGATGACTTAATAGGCTTCACAAGAGCTAATTTTTGCACTCTTCAGGATGGCATTAATTGTCAAAAGTAGAAGAGCTTTGATGAATGTCAAGTCTTAAAAATCACCTAAAAAATGTGCCAGGTGCTCACTGATAATCAAAACAGCAAAACCAACAAAGAACAAATGCAATTTACCTTTCACCACAGCCAGAGATATCAACTCTATACTCGGGCCTACGTAGAGATTTGCATCTCTAATGTACACACTCTTGCTTTGTTTTGTGCAGTTCTTGACACTAGGTCTCATGTTGCCCAGGCTGATCTTGAACTCTGGATCAACTTACCTCCAATGCCCCCCCCACACACACACAAATGCTGACATGACAGCTGCACCACACACGTGGCTCTAACATATATTCTGGATCTTTCTTACATAGGCAGTTGTGGAACTAGGCGCCCAACAGCATTCAGTCATTGAAGACACATCTTTCCGGGTTTGCTGAACTCCTACCTCATGAAATGCTCATATTTTATCATCATCCGCACCCAGAGTGCTGCCTGCCTCCTTAATGTGAATATGGAAAGCATTTAAAACTCGCTTCAGAATGTCTTCTGAAAGCCACTTCTTTTCAATTCTGTGGCCAAAGCTCTAAGTTTCCAGAACTGATGACAGCTATGGCAATAACCATTTTCAGTGGTTGTTATAAATTAAATTATGTAACATGCACAAAAGCACAAAAGTGAACATCTGAAGTCCATGCTAAAAAACACTTATGTGGAGAGCGGGGACTGACTCTGACATGAGCTCTGGTGCCCCGTATTTGACCACTTCCCCTTGGTAGGGAGGCCTGGTGGCACTCAAAGAAATAATTAGCAGGCGACCAAGATGAGACTTGTTAGCCTATGGTGATATAGTGGGGGAGGAGGTCCCCCTAAATCATAGACCTAGGGGAGGGGAATAGGGTGAAAGCGGGAGGGAGGGAGGAATGAGAGGATACAAGTGATGGGATAACAACTGAGATGTAATCTGAATAAATTAATAAAAAAAAAGAAAAGAAAGAAAAAGACATGCCTGTATATGTGCAGTCCAGGAAGAGCAGCCTGCTTAGCTCTAAGCACTAAGCCTGCCCCGCCTGAGGCACCCTGCCTTCCACTGGCTTGTTCCTCCTTCAGAGCAGCCATCTGCGCTTTGCTCACTGCCCACAGCCAGCTTTGTGGGCCTTACTTAGTAAAAGAGGCATCAGTCCAGCAGTCACTTGCCCATCTCTCCAGGCAGTAGGGAGGAAAGGGCAGGGAAGCAATTTGCTGACTGTGGAAGTCAGGGTGATGGTGAGCTCCGCTGATCTTAGCAGCAGACAGTTCATTTCTAAGGGGAGGCGGATGTCCTTGGAGACGTGCCCAGTCTGAAGGAGAGTTCTTTCGCTTCTCCCCTCTTCTCGTTTTTCTTATGCGTATGTAGGCTGTGGGTACGAGAAGGCCCCTTCCCTGTGCTGGGGATTTGTCCTCCATCGTCACTGGCCTTGCTTTGATTGCTGGGAAATGAATGAACAGCTGACCAGAAACAGAAAGAGCAGCCTCGGGCCAGGCCAGCAAGTCCACACTACCAGAGATTCCATCCCCTCACTGTGTGCTAACTCCACGGAGGACGGAGGCAGCATCTTTTATGGCTAGTATGCCTTTGAAGCAATTGGCCCCGCAGAGTCCCCAGCATTCTTTTGCTTCCTTTCATTTCTTTTTTAATACCTAATTAGTCTTTCTTGCTTTTAGTATGTCAATTGTTTGAAATGTGGTCATATCCGTGTCATTTTTGAGCGTGGCTGAACGCCCCATACGCAGTGGCTTGGGTCTGTTTGCTCCTTATCCCTTTTGCTCCAAACCCAACCTCACACCATGCCACAGCCCTGTCACTTCATTATTGCTTGCCCATGTTTTCTTGCTTTGAAGATTTTTAAAGTTTATTTTTAATTATGTATATGTGTGTGTTGGGGCGGGGAAGTACTGAGAACACTAGTGTCCGTGGAGGCGGAGATATTGGATCCTCCAGAGCTAGAGCTACAGGTGGTTGGTAGACAACGCTTCTGTGGGTGCTGGGAACCAAACTCAAGGCCCCTGCAAGAGCATCGCACAAACTTGACTGCTGAGTCATCTCTCTGGCCATCCCCCTCCCCCCCATGCCCCCGAGGGCATTGCCTGGCGACCTCAGCAAAGCCATAGTCCTATGGCTCCTTTCTTGTCCTCCACACACCAAGCCACCTATGAAACTGCTTCCTGTGCAGAACTCTGTGGCATCTGCACCTCTCTGGGGTGTTTGCAATGAACAGCACCTCACACTGCGCCAAGCCACCTTGTCTTTGTAAATGCTTTTGGAGAAGAGAGAGAGAGAGGGAGAGAAAAGAAGTTAGAGATAGAAGAAGAGGAGGAGGAGAGGATTAGAAAAACAGCCTCCTCAATGATAAACGGGGACTTCCGAGCCTCAGTGTTCAATCCCCTCCTCTGTCTCAGCTTCTGGATGGAGATTGTGTCACGGGCTGGCGAGTGTGCCAGGGCCATGATGTAAAGGTTTTCTTCCTGGAATGACCGATCCATGGCTACAAGACTTTAAATCACGCTCACCGTCCCTTCTCCCCACGCCTTTGATAATGTATCCTTTCTTGCTTTCTTCTATGCATTAATATCTTCCTCTGCTGTTATTTATCACTGTAGTCTATGGCTGTTGTTTAACTTTCCGAGGCTATTTATGCCGCTCGCATGACTAATGCTGCATAAAGTAAAGAAGCGAGCTCTACACCACAGATTAAGGAAGCCTTCCTTATAATCTATGATTAATTGTAGGTGAAGACTCCTTCGATAATAAATTAATACAAAATGGGCTTCGTCCTACGTGGTAGAGGCTCGTAACTCATCAATAGTTCCGGGCACTTAGCTTCAATCAGCATTTCCTACAAAGTTGCTTTACTGTCTGTGACATGCTTTCCCATTTTTTTTTTTTTTTTTTGGCAAGATCATAAAATTTTTTCTTCAAGGAAAATGATTTAATATTTTAATCTTAAATGTGGCATATAAGTGGCAGTAAATAAGAGTTAATAGAATTTTTCTCTGTAATTATTTTGGTCATCTCTAGGCAAGCTGTTTTTGTTTTGTAAACCAAACTGTATCTTTAATTAGGGAAAAAAAAAAAAACTGATGTGGAATTAAACAGGCAGACTTACAAAGTCTAAAGCTCTGAATTCTGATTCCAATTCAACATGCAAATGTCGGAGTTCCTTGCTTTGCAGGGACCTTTTGTGGATGGAAAGCGAGTGGCTCTGCGTTAAGCATTTGCCAATGTGGTCCCACCTTCCTTTCCCCAACTACCCCCAATGTTATTCCACCAGGTGACAGCCTAGAAGCTCTTCTCTGCTGTCCAGCCTCACCTGCTCTCAGCCACACCTGCTCTCCCCCACTCACTCATCTCACTAGGAACTGAACCAGGTACCAAGGCTGAGCACTGACCAAGCTTGAGTGGGCTCCTCTGTGGGCCAGGATCTGTCTAAGCATGGGGACAAGCTCAGGTGGCGTGCGTTCAGAGTATGTCAAAGGACACTGCGAGTGCATGCTGAGAGCTTCCTAAGCTGTGATATTTTAGAAGGCATCTTCTAACTCTGGGCCACCTAGTACTGTGCCCACACTTGCTGTGGGAAGGTCCTGTACATGAATGCTCTTCTTAAGGGGACTTTTTTGATTTTTTGAAATTTTGAAAGGTTCTGACTCTTAATCTGTGAAACCTAAATAAAAAGGGTGAGTTTAGCTGAGTTAAAAGCTAGCAGGATTTAGAGGAAGAGTCATGGTAATGAATATTCAAAAAGTGCTCTCTGACAAGGACAAGCCACTGGCTGGCGACAGATGCTCTCATTAGCCACTCCAAGTGCTGCCTGGAGATGGTTTCAGGGCCTGGTTTTCTCCTGAATTTCAAGTACAAAGGCCTAAACCTGAACTAAGATGGCTTCTTTTCTTTTCCTTTTTCTTTCCTTCTTTTGTTTTTAACCATAGGTAACCTGGACAGTCTTTTTCCCAGTTGTAAATGTTACTCATTTCCACACTTAGCAAAGGTTACAAGCACTGTAACTTGTAACAAGTCTGTAACTGTGCTTGGAAAGTAAGCCTCCATTAGAGCAGAGAGCTAAGAGCTGGAGCAGGGGCAGGCAGAGGGAAGGGCAACCTAGCTCAGCAGAGGCCAAGCAGCCTAGGGGAGGGGTCGGGAGGAGCTGACAGCAGAGGGGAGGGGCAGGCCAACCTACAGTGAAGGTTTGTGACTTGAATGGGATCGATTTTCTTTTTATCCTTATGCACTTTCAAGTTTTAAAAATTAATGCTTTTAATTTTCTTTTTACATTTAAACTTTTAATGGCCATATAAAATAGCACAGATTGCAAATACAATATGAAGACAGCTTCATGGGAGCACTTAAAAAGCATTTTCTTTCTTTTATTTTTTCAAAATAAAATGCTACGAAACTAGGAGAGACTAAAATGCTGGTGTTGACAGTAAGTCCAACTTAACATGTTTCTTAACAACTCGCTGAACGATCTCTCCAAACCAGGCAGAAGCAGCCTCTTGCAAGCCACACATTGATCTATTCCAGGACAGTCTCCCAGGCTACTTAAAACTATATTTTAATCAATATTTAGTTTTTAAATTATGGTACAAATAGTTACATGTTTATCTAATGAAATACTTCCCTTTAAAAAAAATCTGCCATGCTTTGTAATTTTCTGAACACGAGGCACAACTTCTAGTCAAGTGCTCGGCAGCTGGGATCCCATCTCCAGCCCTTGCTCCTTGGGAGCCTCCATTGTCTTGTGTTTGTTCACTGTGTGCTGAAGGATGTCTAGACAAATGTGTAGGCACAGCTACTCAATAAAGCCATCCTTGCAGGCCTGGATGATGAGCACCAGGCGCAATTCAGTCGTGGCAATAGGATGGCAAAGGTTCACGTGTCATCCCTTTAATGATCTATTTGCTTTGAGAACTGAAAAAAGCCAAGACCACATTTAGTTTTCTACAGAGGCTCAAACTATTTCTCTTTTTTTTTTCTTTTTTTTTAAAATAATTTTCCTTTTTTAAAGATTTATTTATTATTATGTATACAGTGCTCTGCCTGCATGTACACCTGAAGGCCAGAAGGCATCAAATCACATTAAAGACGGTTGTGACCCACCCTGTGGTTGCTGGGAATTGAACTCAGGACCTCTGGAGGAGCAGTCAGTGTCCTTAACCTCTGAGCCATCTCTCCAGCCCAGTAACTCAAACTATTTTCATGTAGCCCATAGAAGGTTGCCTGTGCTATGTGGCCCTCAAAGCATGTCCCTCTGTGAGCAGCTAATGCCTTCGCGCAGTTTCTTTGTACTCATTTAGGTACTTTGAATATTAAGAAAATTTTATGATTACGTTTCTTCTAAATTATATAACTGCCATGTATAAAGTGCTTCACATGTAGTAATTTATCCATTCCTTAAAACAGAGCCTATATCTGACATTTTCCCATTTTATACAGGAGGTTAGTGAGGCACTCTGGGGAGGGAAGCTAAGACCATGTCACAACGAAATTGCAAAGACCGGGATAATAACATCACTACCCAGGATCTCTGGTCTCTGGAAAGATGGGGAGAGGGAGGTAAGGTGGGGGGGGATAGGTAGATAGATGGTAGAAAATAGATGATAGACGATCGATAGATAGACAGATAGATAGATATACACACATACACCATAAAGATGAAAAGAGATATATTTGGAGAATTGAGCAATACTATCATGGCAGAAGCCCCACAGCAGGCCATGTCTAGTCCAGGAGACTGCGTGACACTGGCAGCATGGATCAGTCCACCTTGAAAGGCCACGTGACTATGGGAGCCAGTGGTCTTACATCAGAGACCTGAAAATGTGGGAGAACATTGGCATGAGTTTAAAGATCTAAGAATCGGGACTTTTGGTGCCAAAAGACAGGAAAGGAGAGTAACATCTAAAGACTACAGAGGGCGACAGTGCGTGTGTGTCAAGCTCAAGGGAAAACAGGGCGGAAAGACTGGAAAGAGCACAGAAAGCCGGCGGCCTTCTGGGGCTGGCACTCCTGGAGCCTTTCTCAAATGTATAGCATGTATTTTATAGATGCTAATAAGCTAACAGGCCTTGACAAATGCCTCATCTGGGGGGGGCGGGGCAGATGGCCCATGGCTGCTAAGTAGTCTTTCACACCACACGCTGCCTAGCTAGGTCTCCAGGGGTGAAGTCAACCGGGACACATGGGAATCTCTGGA
>OU015750.1:113569748-113604228 GCA_907169655.1 Acomys percivali
TAGGTCTCCAGGGGTGAAGTCAACCGGGACACATGGGAATCTCTGGATCTTCTCACCAGCTCCCCGGTTGGTGGAATTCACTTTTCAGTTGTGGCATGGAGATCTCGGTTTCCCATTGGCCATCTTTTCGAAACACTTGGCTCTGTAGACAGCCCACAGCACATTCATGATCTTTCTCCTGTGGGCCTGCTAGGAATTCCACTTGGAGCTCTTCTTCCTTGCCTGGGGCTTTGGGGCTGCATCAGCCTCACCCAGGTACTCTTCAGTTCACTGGAGTTGGCCCTACTTCCGCTCTGTCAGGACTCTCCCCAGAAGTTCCTAGGTCAATGTCTGATTGGCTAGCCTGGGTACGGGAACACAGCGGGCAGCAGAGAGCAGTTTCAAGGGTGATTTTGAGCTTCTCCTATTTCTGCCTCTGCTGGCCATTGCACACGCATGGTGCCATCTTTGTCCTAGGCCATACTATTTGAGCACTTGCTAGATTTGCTTTCTAATCATTCTAAGTCCCCTTTTCTTAACCCTCAAATGCCACTCATCCTTCACTTCTTAAATGACATCATTTCTAGGCAGTTTACATAACACTAGAAGTCCTTTGTCCAAAGAATCTTAGGTATGTCTGTTTTCCCCAGGACTTTTTGGGACTTTGTGATGCTTAAATGCTTGGCACCTGGATGATAATATGAGAATACAGGCTGAGGTTCTGTAAAGATAAGTTCCCTAAAAGTCTGTCAACTAAGTGGTTGTTGTCCACAACCATGATTTAGTTTTGGCTGTCCATGGTAGACATAGGAACCTGCCACACCACCAGCAGTTCATCCTCAGGTTTCTAACTATTTTATACCTTAGCTACATACTCATGGGTGTACACATCAGGGCTCAGGAGAGGAAAAAAACTCTCTTCAGCTTAGATTTGAACTCGACGACATTGACTTTACAGCTGAAAATCTTACGTTGACTGTCACTCCATTCCTTGCTTTAGTTTTCTCATCTGAAAAAAATAATTGCTAATGATCCTGCATGCGCAGGGGTGTCCTGAGCATGAATTGAAGGATGTCGGCATCAGAGACACGCAGTAATTGCAAAACAGAGCTTGTCATATCCGATCTGTCAGAGCTTCTCCATGAAGTACGTTTTTGCCCAGGAAAAGGGAATGAGATTTCATAAACAGGCCAATCCGTGTTAATGAAGACCCGGCAGGAGCAGGAGATCAATATGTGACATGCTTTTTTCATTATGATATGACGCTTCTACTTGTGCTGTTTCATGTGGACAGTTAGTTCGGGGCTTATCAGAGTTGTTGGAAAGGCCCTTTGGGACAGCCGATGAGTAAGTGTCCTCATTAAGGGACGATGAAAGCCTGCCACTGGGACCTAAACACGGCTCAGGAAATGGCTCACCAGATTAGGTCACTCCTCTGGTTTATCTTGTGACACTTGAGGCTTTCAGTGTGATGGCTGAGAGGAAGATGTCTACTCCACTCATCAAATAGAAAGGCGTGTCATCACACTAGGCCAACAGTGCCAGAAAAAAAAAAAAAAGCCCCATTTCCTGCTCACAGCCTGGGCACCATCAGCTCCTCATCAGGAGTCATTCTGAGAAACACAACTTTCTCCCTAAAGTGGTTGCCTATGCATACTCTGCCAGAGCTAATAGCACTCGCCCAGCCATCTTGTTCGTGGGCTTTATTTTTCCTTTTGCTTCATCTACAAGGTAAAAATACACAACCTACAACCTATCTTGTTTTCTGAGCAGTTCTCAAGCCCAGTTAATCTTCAAAGTCCATATCATCACTCTCTTGATTCAGGGACTCATTAGTCCCCACAGTTACTGAAAGGGCTGCCTTATTGATTGGCATGCCTCGGGCTTGACCCCTGCATCCAACCTCCACTTGCTTTCTAGTGAGTGCCACAGTGCCATTGGAAGGACTCTGCTGAAACACAGATGGCCACAGCACTCCACTGATAGGCCACTCCACTCTCAGCAGATGCCCTGGCATATAAAAAAGGCCTGTCCAACAGTGCAGTGAAATGATGGACGGAGACAGAGTGCATTTCAGTTGTGCAGACGTTCAAGGCTTGCCTTAGCCACAGAAGCACATCTATCTATGTGTTCCAGAACTTCAGAGAAAACTCAAGGGTGGAGACCTAGGCTTGTTATTGCTTGTTCGTGGGGAGAAATCACAGCCAGGACAATGCAGCAGAGCATTCCCTACTTGATTTTGAGATATCCTATTATAAACTTGTGTATTTAGATTTTATATGTAATATATATGTAATATGTGATTTACATATGTATTGAGCCATTCAACTATTCTCTTATAAGCTATTGAATATTCAGAAACATCTAATGAATTGTCTCGGAGCTCATTATAAGAAATTTATAGACCCTAGACTTGCTTTCTGAGGGGAGGGAATGTTCAAACTTGGTGGGCCGACAGTGTTTTTGTGAGTGCTGTAGATGGTGGCCTTCCCTCCGGCTGTCCATTCAGAGAACCAACTCCATTCCCGGCAATGTATTCGGATAGTACAAGACTAGCATGGCCCTGCTCTGCAGGACTTAGAGAACAAAATGTGGACAACTAGAAATAAAACAACGCTTGTTGCATGTCATGAGAAAAGTTTGGACAAGAGAATGCGGTGCCTGGAAGGGAGCAGTGTTTATGACACACAGAACAGCACAGATGAGAGAGAGAATTGCCGCATCTGTGATTTGAAGAAGAGTTCACAGTGTCTTCTTTTCTTACGCTTATTTTTCATTTACCAAATGCCCTCAGGGGCACGTAGAATGAATCTGGCATTCTAGGTGCTGGCAAGCTCAACTAGAGATGATTATTGATATAAATAGACTTCTGTTCAAGCATTTAGATGCTACCATGTAGAAAAGTATAAAATGCCAAGGGAATAATATTTGTTTAACAATTATATGTCCTAAGATAAAAATAGCGGTGGAAATAAGATGAGAGCTGAGGAAGGCACATTCAGTTTTAGAAGTCTACCAAAGTTCTCATTGAAAAGACAGCTTTTCAACCAATGTCCTGTATTAGTTTTCCATTGCTGCTATAATGAGTGATCAGACCTGTTTTGCCCTAAAACAATATAGGTTGATTATCTGAATGCTGTAGAAGTCAGAATTTCCACGTGAGTTTCCTTAGGCTAAAAATTCAATGCCCAGAGGGGAAGTTATGCCTTCACCTTGCCCAGCTTCCATGGGCAGACTTGTATCCCATTCTTTATCTATATGCAGAACTTTACGAAAGTTGAACTCTCAGAAGTAGATGGTAGGTTAGTTTGTGTTTACCTGTAGGTGAGGAGGTGAGGAGAGTAAGAAGTAGAGTGTGTTCGTCACAGTACAAGATTTTTCAAAAATAGGCATAGTGCTTTTAGCTTATGGTCTAGCAATTGACTATAGTTAATACCATTGTAAACTTCAAAATAACCAAAAGAGTACACTTCAAATGCCTCCCTAAAAAAATTACAGGTTATCAAGATGATGGATATGTTAATTAGTTTGATTTAATCATTCTATATTACACACATATATCAAAACATTATGGCATCCTATAATGTGTGTTATTTATGATGTGTCAAAAATAATGTAGGCATCTCTGCATCCAAAAGAGATTGGTTGCCAGAGCGCCTCTGGGTACCTACATCTGTAGGTGCCAAGGCTTGGCTATGAAATGCAACAGCATTTGTGTATAATAGTCTGTCACCTTCTCAGGTGACACAGTTGCATGTAAGTGCTGTGCAACAGCTGTGGAACACTGAGCACACAGACTCAGGGCTGAATCCGTAGATATGGAACCCATAGTGTGAAGGGAAACTCTATAAACAAAACCAAATATATAAGAAAAATGGTATTTGTGTTGAAAACAAAACTGTAGTGGTGAGAAGGCAGCTGACTCTACACCTCTGGGGGGGGTGTTCCATAAAAAGATGGAGGAAGTTGGAAACAGAAATTTGAGTGGAGTACAGAGGCCGGGAATTTGATCCTGGCTTTTCAAAGACAGAAAGGCTGGTTCCCAGAGAGCTCAAAGCATTTTCACTGAATACTTGCTAATTCTTAGAACTCTGCATCACAACAGCCACAGGGTTGATTGGCCTTGCCAAAACTGATGGGTCAGTGACAGAAGGAGGAACAGGAAGAAGGACTCTGAACAGGAAGCAGTCCATTGTCTACAATTTTACAACCTCATTGATTGAAAAGACACAAAACAATATAGTTGATTTATCAATAAGAAGGCATATAAACAATCTCACAGTAGGAAACCACCTAGATCTTAACAAACAAGGTGCTGCTAAGGTATGAATCCATCATAAAAAGTGGAGGATGGATGCTGATAGATCAGAAACAGTGGAGGATGGATGCTGATAGATCAGAAACAGTGGAGGATGGATGCTGATAGATCAGAAACATGTTTTCTTACCCATAAAGATTCATCTGCTTTATCCTGTCTTTTAGTTTTCTGTCTTTTGTTTCGTTCTGTTTTGTGCTTGAGACAGGGTTTCTCTGTGTAGCCCTGGCTGTCTTAGAACTTGCTCTGCAGACCAGGCTGGCCTCGAACTCACAGAGATCCAAATGCCTTTGCCTCTCAAGTGCTGGGATTAAAGGCATGCGCCACCATCATCCTGTAATTATTCTTAAATGGTAAAACTACAAGCTGGGAAATGACTCTTTGGGCAAAGTACTTATCTCACACATATGAGAACTCAGGCGCAGATCTCCAAAATCCATGTAAAAGCCACACACAGTAGCATGTGCCCGTAATCCCAGAACTCCTACAGTACAATGCATGGTGAGACAAGAGAACTTCTGACATGTGCTCCCGCTGGTTCAACACACACAGTGCAACATGAACGTAAAGACCCTGTCTCAAGCACGGTGGGAGGCAAAGACTGACACCCAGAGCAGTCCTGTGAGTGCCGCATGGCTGCTACACTCCTTGCTTACCTGTGCATACATACGGAAACCTCCCTCCACAAAATAAATGATAACACTTACAATGTGTCTTTAAATTGTTGGACCCTGGAGTCCAATTCAGGAAGGGGGTTGCCACAAGAGACCACTCAAGTCACACAGGCTGGAGGTATATGTAAAATTTATTACTGACACATCAGAAGTCCCAATTGTCGATGTGTCAGGGCCCCTCAGCACTCGGGAGGTGAAGGACCCCGAGTAGCTGTTACAGGCTAGTTTTAAAGGCTAAAACCGCAAAGCAGGTGGGGTTGCTTATCAAGTTAGACCATATGGACATTAGGACATCTGGCACTGGGAAGCTCTTTGTGGGGGCTTGGGTGTGGGTCTCTAGAGCGGTTACTGAAAGCCGTATGGGGACATCTGATATATGGAAACTTACATGTAACTATTCTGGGAACTAGGGTGGAACTTTTGAAGTTAGCAATAACGAGAACTGGGAGAGGCGAGCAAGGCTGGACAAGCGAACAAGCATCTTGTATTTTACAATGTTACAGTTTCTCAAAATAAGTTGCATGTTTTTCATAAGAATGATTCCCTTTCAAGGCTGGAGGAGACGGCTTGGGACCTGGGTTCGATTCCCAGCACCCACACGTTGGCGCTCAGCCATTCATAGCTCCAGTTCTAGGGGAACTGGAGCCGTCTTCTCATTTCCTTGGACACCAGTCACATGTGTGACGCACATTCATACTGGCACACACAACATTCGTGTGCATAGTAAGTAAATAAGTAAATAAATAAATAAGTAAAAAACGACACATTCACTCTCTTTGGTGCTTTGAGTCAGTAGTTTTTCAGTCCATGTTACTTGGGCAGAACCATTTGGTAGAGTCAGAGATTCATAGAAGAAGTACTCAATAGTGCCGGTCTGAAGATGGAGTGATTCCTGGTAAAATCTAGGACATTTTCTCCATTCAGATCCTGCCCACCCACAGGGGTGTGCGGGCATCAATGACCTTCCACTCAGCATCCTTGCTTCCTTCTTCAGATAGCTCAATGCTGTATTTTCCCACATGCTTGGTGAAGAAAACTATTTTCTTTTTCTCCCCTATGAATCTAAGTATCTAACGTAGATTTTAGAACTTAAGTAAAATTTAAAAGTAGCAAACAGCTTCATTTCCTATAAATACTGATCAAGCTGAGTGGAAGTAGGAAGCAGGCCAAATGAATTCACAGAAAACATAAATGTTCGACTGTAACATGACAGAAAGAAGCTACCCTTAAATTTTAACATATACAATTTGATTATACCTTATATTAGAGTTGATAGGTCTGGCTGCCTACAGTGCCACATCTATTTAAATTAAAATTTAAATCCAAGGAAAGTACTGGGTCTTCGGCTGAAACACTCATGTAAAATTGACTGGCCCTTCCATAGTGAGTTGTGGCACAGTGGAGATGCGACATGCCTGGTGGCCTCTCCGGTCACCTACAGTTGCTGCGGTCAGCCTGGAAATGAAATGAGCATGTACACCTGTTCCGTTGACTTATAAACTGTGATGAGTTTTTGGCAGGCTTTTGGACTCTGAAGAAAACGGGAAAGGTAAACTCTGTTTAGGAGCATGTGGCATGAGCACCGTCCTCTCTGGTGTTCTACAGGATGTATGTGTGTATGCATGTGTCAATGTTCCATGTTTGGAGCGAACTCCTCACACTAAGCTGGGTCAAGGGAAGGACAAGGTGAGCGCTAAGTAAGTAAGGCAGATTCAAGTCAGAATCACTTCTCAGAAGTGAAATTTCCCACCGCTTTTCAGGTCCCCTTATAAGACAGAGAGCATATCCTTCCATTGTGTTTTAAATGTCACTGTTGTTGTTCCTTAATTAGCTAGCATGCAGTGATACAGGAAGGGGACAGGACATTCATCTTTTTGAGTAACCTGAGTGGCCATGTCTCCTCCATACACAGCCTACTGTGTATGATCTGACAATCTGGGGGGGGGGGGGGGAATGGGTTTTCCAGGTATGGCCCAGCTGAAGCTTAGGATGCGCCCTCAGCAACTAGATCTTTGCAGAGAGCCCTGCAGAGGGAAGTGGCAAGCCAGTGATGAGGCGGTGGGCCATGCATCACGCATTCACATCACAGGCAGCGAAGGAGCCTTTTTTCACGTGACTGATTTATCGCCAAGAGAAGCAACCTCCTGGGCGATGGAATTTATATGAGGATTTTCCACAGCTCCCACGGATACAAGGATCCTGTCACAAAAGTCAGGAGCAAAGGAGATTGTTTGACAGGGGCTGTGGGAGAGGTGCGCTTTCCCTGCACTTGGGCATGCACAAAGCGTTTGCCTAAGGAGCTCTGGCATAAATTCAAACTATAGCGTGTCTGGTAATTTCAATTTTTAACAGCCAAGTCCTTAAAGAGGAGCAGGGCTAGACTCAGGGAAGAGAAGGAAGGTAAATTTCAGATGCAAATGACACTCAGCTGTGACAGTCTGGGGCAAGCCTGTTAAGATGGATGCACCCTCCTGCAGAGGAATTTCGAGTGGGTCATTTCAGCCTGTTCCCTGGCCTGGGAGAGCACTCCATGTAGACCTTGGGAGTGATGAAGATACAGTCTGAGTGTCAGTAAAGGGTGTCTGGTGTTTTCTTTTCAGAATTCACATCGTTAAGCCCGGTTTAATCGTTCTCACAAAGACTGCAGCTGTTGGTTCAGGATACTAGAAGATGCTTTGGAGTCAGGGCTAATCAACCCAATTATGAACCCTGGGATTCAGGGCACAAGCTGAATTGCAGCCCCGCAGAAGTGTAGCCATACCCTCTGCAGGCCACAGCATGGCCTGGCCCAGGGCCCTCCCCAGACCTGCCAGCTGACCAGCGTTTGGGTCACTAAGTAGGAGGAGCTGTCACCTAGGATTCAGGGACCTCCAGCAAGGCAGAGCAGGAGGAGAGGCTCCAGAAATTGATTTTCTGTGAGCAGAGGCTGCACGGAGGAAACCAACCACTGGGCAGTGTGTTCAGAGGTCTCAGAGGAAGTGTCAGCATGTGTTCAGCAAAGGCAAAACAAAACAAACAAACAAAAAACAACAAAAACAAAAACCACACAGCTAAACAAAAATGGCCCTCACAGAAGAAAACGGAGTTCTACCCAAATCACACCTGAGTCCAAATCAGGAAATGGACCCAGCTTGAGGTAAAAGTAATCGGCAATAAACAGTATAATTCAATAAAAATATTAAGCATGCATTATCAACTGAAATCAAACCTGAAAGAACTGTAACGAGATCACAGGGAAGAAAAGTAGCTGTGGTTGATTAGATGGTGGCAGCGGGATGCCTCCTTCTGCCCATCACGCCAGAATGGGAATGGTGGGTAAAGGTAGCTATGCTGCCCCTCTAGTGTCAGGTGTTCCCACAGGGCCTGAGCCTGTGGCAATCACTGGCACCCTGCAGGATGCTGGGGAAGCTAAGAGGTCCGTCCCCCTGTCCACAAAACCTGGACCAAGATGCAGTTCTCAGAGTTACGGGAAAGGGTGTTCTTAGGAGGCATTTAGAAGGTAGACTCATTGCACCAGATGACAGAGTTACGTAAAGAGAGAAGTGAAAGCCAAGGCAGATGCTAATGTGCGCTTGTCTGCCTTGGGCAGTGCTGTAGAAGGCAGAGCCCCTGGCCCACTGTGAATGAAGAAGAACCGGTTTGAGGGGAATGGTGCTAGAAGTGGTCAGGGTGCCATTTGGGTTTCCAATAGCCTAATGCTAAATAGAGTACCTGTGGGAACACCGGGTGTGGTCATAGGCATCTGTGAATTCAGCACGGAGGGTACAGAGGGAGGAGGGCCATGGCAAGTTTGAGAGCAGATTGGGCTTCATAGGAAGATCCTGTTTCAATGAACAAAACAGATGGAACGAAGCAAAGTGTGGCCCAGCCAATAAATGGCTATGCTTGCTGGGGAGTTGACTTATATGGTACAGTGAGCCACTAGAAAACAAGATAAAAGAGAAAGGATGGGATGAGAGAGCCAAAGGCCTTTCCTCTAAGGATGAGCACAGTTCTGGATGGATATATCTGCCTTAGCTCCCCTACCTCTCAGGGGAACTGTGTCATCCACTTCTGACACCCAAGCGAAGGATAGCTCCCTAGTGATGGCTTTCCACACATCCTTCCCACAGAGTGGATCAGTGTCCCCTTCATTTCTCAAGAACACAGATTGCCCTCCGGTGCCTGACGCTGCATCGCTTCCCTCCCCTGCCTTCCTGCTTCTCTGCTGTGGAACACGGAGATCGGAGTAATTATTTACTAGGATTGCTGTGAGACCATTCATCCAGAGGCTTCCGATAAAGCCTAGGACACAAAGAAGGCTAATTTAGTGGGCAGAGCACAACGTCAGCTACCCTGGACAACCAAGGCCATGTACGTTACAGGAGGTCAGTACAGGCCCCTCTGTCAACTACAACAGGAGAGATGTCCAGGAAGGATACTGCTATAGATCTTATGGCCATGGGGTCATCACAATTAATTTATCTTTTTGTAAGAAGAATACTTGGCAGATCTATAAATTCAGTATGACTCTGGAAAGGATGGTCTCCTACACCGGCTAGTGAACTGTCAGCACTGAGAGCCTGTGTAGCTGTGGGACCACACAGAGGATCTCAGGTAAAGGGCATTTGCCTGTGAACATTTATCTCAATTTTTACCTATTGTCTATTATAGAGGTGATGTTGGGAATTTTTAAATTTGTGTGTATTTCAGACAGGATCTTAGTATTGGTGTCTGGGCTGGCCTAGGACAGAGGAGCCCCCTGCCTATGCTTCCCAGCTGCTGGTGTCACCTACAGGAGCCCCTGTGATGCTCTTTTAGGAAGGTTAGACAATGGTACTAAGGAGGAGGCTGTGCATTAATTTTTGTAATGCTGCTTGGTTTTGTTTGGGGTTATGTGGAACTGAAGGCTTCATACTGACCTAAACATGGGATGTTAAGCAAAAGCTAACTAAAACATCTGTATGCCTTCCTTCTATTCCCTAAAACACCTGCATGCTTCCCTAATGTTTCCTAAAACACCTGCATGCTTCCCTTCTATTTCCTAAAACACTTGCATGCTTCCCTAATGTTTCCTTAGGACATAATTCAAGATACAGTATGCAGTTTTTATTCAAGGATTTTGGCTCCTGACACTAAAATTTCATATTTTCTACATGGCTTTGATGTACTTGATAGTGTCATTAAAAACAATAAAGCTTTTAGCTTTTTAAAAATAATATGATATAATATTTGTAGATATTGTAAATTGTATTATATATATTTGCCTTCTGTTCTTTTGCCATTGACAATGGTTGCATATACATAAAACATACTGTGTTTTGACAGTTCGTGTGCTTTTCTATTCCAGGTCTTCCAGTTCTTCATGCACAGAAGGATTTTAAATTTACCAACTGTAGTTTTCAAGTCTTCTTTTATCTGTGTTCTAATGTTTAGACAGCAAAATTAATTCTCACTCTTTTATATATTTGCCTTTGTGTTTAATCTTCTAATTTAGGTTTATTTTACCTTATATAGAGAGCCTCAATGTGTAGCTATGGCTAGCCCGGAGAGCAGATGGTCTTGGATTGACAGAGATCCCTATGCCTCTGCCTTTTGAGATTATAGGCTTACGCTATTACATTTTTTAAATGTAAAATACTCAGTAGGTTTTTGTTTCATCCTTCATGATGGAAATCCTCAGTTGTAATGAAGTTATTACACCATGTCCTTCTTCACATGTGGAAGAGTCTCTTCTCCAGCGGAAAAGAAAGAAGGAGAGGGGATGCTGGGGTGGGGGATGCTGGGGTGGGGGAGGCAGGGAGAGAGCTAGGAAGCCTAAATGTGCCATGGATGCCAGCAAATGCTCTTGTCACTGCTTGCCCAGGGCATCCCGAGGCCATCTGTGCTTCCTCCCTCCCTCACCATGAGTATCTCTTCCAGCATCAGCATCCAGGTCCAACAGCAAACTCTGCCCGTGCTGCATGTCTCTGCAGCATCTTCCTCCTCACCTCCCTCGCTCTTGGCCAAAGTCAGTTGTGTGCTAACTTTGCCTCCCCTGTGTGCCAGGTTCTGACCCTACACTCTTACTAATTACAGCTTCTGCTGCTGTGTTCTTTAGAGAACACCACCTCATGGGAAAGGAACTAGCATTTCCTATACAGCAGCGTGCGGATATAAACTGTCCTGGGAAAACTCAGATTCTTTTTTTTTTTTTAATGTAGCTGTATTTCTACCAAGTCCATTCGCCCCGGGTTAGTTTTTGCTGCTTTGGATGTTGAACTCTCATTAGCACAGACCAGAAAGCAGCTTCACCAACTCTCTGGGAACAGCCCCAGTGACCTTTGCTTTCTCCTTACAGATTCCTCCACAGTGACACACTTTCCCCCACCCACCCCTGAGCTCCTCCTCCTCCTCCTCTAACTCACTCAAGTCCTGATATTGGCTCAGGGCACAGTAGCATGGGCACAAAGTAATTGCTAAAGAATTTAAAACAGACCTTACAGTGTTCAGCCATGCAGCAGACACAACAACAACAGCAAAAAAGATGCCTGTAAAATTTTAATTAAGATTTAAAAAGTGTTGATCTAAACAAACTAAAAGGACAGAATGTCTAAACATTATTATTTTAAACCTTTCCCTATGGTGCAGGTGTAACTTGTTAATAAGAAGTTATACAATAAAAATCTTTCTTTTTTTTTTTTTTTTTTTTTTTTTTTGTCTTGGTTGGTAAGTGTTTTAAGTGTGAATGTATGTCCCTTTGACTAATGATACAGTTATGAATAGAAGATATGTTTAGTACACCTGACCTACCAAATGTCACAGCCCAGGGGTACAACAACTCCAGGACACCGGCTTCCCCCCACTCCTGTCGCATGGCAGACTAGAGGACAGATTTCACCACTGACACCCTGGATTGTGAAAGTGCCCCTTAGCACATGTGGTCTGGGAGAAGGACAAATTTCAGAGCTCAGAGCTCAGTACCTACTCAATGCACTGCAATTCTTATATATCATGTTAAAAAAGAGAAAAGAAAACACCCATGTCGAACCTGAGGCCAGAGTTAAATCAGAAATCATTGATACGGCTTCCTCATTTAATCAAAGCTAAATTTTTGCAGATCAACCTACTGTGTCATCCATCTGGGGATGTTTTAATACCATGCTTTCAGTAACATGTCTACACAACGATCATTTGGATGAATGTCAGTTCATTTCTACAGGTTTTTGTCAGCTGTGACTATGATGGCACGCATCAGGCATTAATTACCATTACACTGTAAGGGCTGTGACTGTCAGTGGATATATTCCTTTTGGGGGCACACTGGGAGGACAGGCTGCAAAAGACAAGAACACTTGAGAATATGGCTATGTGCAGCCTTGGAAGCCACAAGCAGGTGGCAGTGAGAAGTGGATGCTTGAAAGTCACTTAATTTAAAGGTGGGGCAGGCAGACCACAGACACGGCAGATTCTGTGGTAATCCAAAATGGCTCTGACGTGACTGCAGCTGTCTGAAGGAAATAAGAACCATCCCACAGCCGCTATGCATCTCCTGCTGTAACAGCTTTCTTGTGATTAGCTTAGCAAGCAGTAGATACTGGGGCGAGGGGTAGTTAATATCTTTATTGGGCTTAGCACCAAATTGGAATAATATCTATACAAAACCAAAGGCTTGTTAATACAACTTCTGCATCACAATTAAAGCCTCATCAACTCAATCAAAACCCAGTAGCTTCTTTGAAGCCACCACACTTCAATATGGTTAAAGAATGATATGCAGAAATTTGGTTGGTTTAATTAAGTCTCCAACTTGCTCAAATACTGAATTGCAAAAAGGGAAAATTATGCTGTCCCTGCCAACTCCTCTGAAGCATACACAACAGCTATAAATTGCACCCCATCTCCTGTGCTCTATTTTCCAGTCCCCAGTTGTGCCTGCTTTCCCTGGAGGCCATGCCAGCTCCAGGGACACCAGGCCATTATAGTACTAGGGACCCCAGAGGCATGATTGGCACCCCAAACCATAGAGGTCATGCAACCCACAAAAACCCCATCAGAGACACCCTACTGAACCTGAAGACTTTCTGGTCACCAGAAACCCAAGCCACATAGGCCATAAGACTGAGAAGAAATAGAAACTAAGGGGGAAAATTCCAAAAACCACCCATCTAACAAAGATAAAGTCACAAATCAGCACCAAATCCTATAATAAATCCCAAACCTCTGTGACTGGAGACCAGCATAAGAGCACAATCAACTGAGGCAGTATGATACCACCAGAGTTCAGCTATCTTACAACCACCACCCCTGGATATTCCAACACAGCTGAAGCATGAGACAATGATATTAAATTCAATCTTATAAAGATGATAGAGGCAAAGAAATAGAGGAAAATGCAATCAAAGCAATAAGGAATACACAAACCAAAGGAATCCTGGAGGTGGAAAACCTAGGGAAGAGAACAGGAACATCAGACATAAGCATCACTAACAGAATACAAGACATAGATGAGGGAATCACAGGTGTAGATGATACAACAGAAGAAATTAATATATCTATTGGTCAAAGAAAAGGTTAAATCTAAAAAGTTAAAGAAAGTATTAAATCTAAAAAGTTACAGACACAAGACATCCAGGAAATCTGGGACACTATAGAAAGACCAAACATAAGAATAATAGGAACAGGAGGGAGAAGATTCCCAGATCAAAAGCCCAGAAAATGTTTTCAACAAAATCATAGAAGAAACTTTCCCCAACCTAAAGAAATAGATACCTATAAACATACAAGAAGCTTACAGAAAACCAAATAGATTAGACCAAAAAAGAAAATCTTCCTGCCACATAAACAAAACATTAAATGTAAAGAAAAAAAAAGAATATAAAATGCTGCAAAGGAAAAAGTCCAAGGAACATATAAAGTCAGACCTATTAGAATTATACCCAACTTATCAAAAGAGACTCTAAAATCCAGAAAGGCCTGGACAGATGTCTTGCAGTCTCTAAAAAAGTCACAGGTGCCAGCCCAGACTACTATACCCAGCAAAACTTTCACTTACCATAGATGGAGAAAACAAGATAATTCCACAATAAAACCAAATTTTAAAATTATCTATCTACAAATCCAGACCTACAGAAGATACAAAAAGTAAAACTTCAATCCAAGAAAACAGAGGAAATAAATATTTTTACAATAGCAAAACAAACAGAAGGAAGTACAGACACACACACATACACTCTACCACCACCATCAAAATAATAGAAACTAATATCTTAATATCTCTCAATATCAACAATATCAATGAACTCATTGATATTAATGAGCTAATATCAATTAATATCAATGAACCAATAAAAAGACACAGCTGACAGAATAAATGTGAAAACAGGATCCATCATTCTGCTACATTCAAGAAACATACCTCAACATCAATATGATAGATAATACCTCACTGTACAGGGCTAGAAAAATATCTTTCAAGGAAATAGACCTATGAAGCAAGCTGGAGAAGTCATTTTAATAGCTAATAAAAAAATAGACTCTCAATCAAAATTAATCAAAAGAGATGGTAAAGGACACTTCATAATCATCAAAGAAAAATCCCACCAATACGATGTCTCAATTCTGAATATCTATGTTCCAAATGAAAGGGCACTCACATTTATAAAAGAAACATTACTGAAGCATAAATCACACATGAGAGACTTCAACACCTCAGTCTCACTAATGGACAGATGATCTCGACAGAACCTAAACAGAAAATAATAGAACTAACAGATATTATGACTCAAATGGACCTAACAGATATCTACAGAACATTTCAACAAAACACAAAAGAATATGCCTGTTTCTCAGCACCTCACAGAACCTAGCCCATAATCGACCATGTACTCAGATAAAAGCAAGTCTCAAGATTACTGAAATAACCCCCTGTATCTTATTAGACCACCATGGATTAAAGCTGAATTTCAACCACAGACAACAAAAAGGCAACAAACTAATGGAAACTGAGCAATTTTCTACTCAATGATCCCTGGATTAAGGAAGAAATAAAGAAAGAAATTAACTACATTGTAGAATTCAATGAAAATGATGACAGAACATCCCCAAACTTACGGGACACAATGAAAGCAGTGCTAAGAGGAAAGTTCACAAAACTATGGTCATTAATAAAGAAATGAATGAGATCTCATACAAGCAACTTAACAGCACACCTGAAATCTCAAGAACAAATAGAAGCAAACACACTCCTGAGGAAAAGATGGCAGGAAATAATCAAACTTGGGGCTAAAATTAATAAAATGGAAACAAAGAGAACAATATGAAGAATCAACTAAACAAAGAGTTGATTCTTTGAGTAAATCAACAAGATAGACAAACTCTTAGGATAACTAACTGAACTTCAATTTTATTTTATTCATTCATCTCATAAATTTTATGAACTTATTTCAAAAATGAAAATAACAAACACTGAGGAAATCCAAATGACCATTGGGTCTTAGTTAAAAACAAACAAACAAACAAAAAACCTCTACTCCACAAAATTGGAAAATCTAAAAGAAATGGACAATTTTCTTAATAGATACCACTTACCAAAGTTAAGTCAAGATGAGATGAATAATCTAAATAGACCTATATAACCCCTAAAGAAATAGAAACACTCACTAAAAGTCTCCTCCCACCCCCCAAAAAAAAGCCCAGGGCTGGATGGTAATTCTACCAGACATTTAAAAAAGAGCTAATACCAATATTTCTCAAATTACTGCACAAAAATAGAAACAGAGGAAACATTGCCATGCATTCTATTGAGGCCATGGTCACCTTGATATCTAAACCACACTAAGACTCAACAATGAAAGAGAATTCCAGACCAATTTCCCTTATGAACATTGATGAAAAATATTCAAATACTCACAAATTGAATGTAAGAACACATCAAAAATATCACTCACCATGATCAAGAAGGACTTGTCCCAAAGATGCAGGGATGGTTCAACATATGAAAATCCATGAATGTAATCCACCAAACTGAAAGAAAAGAAAAACCACAATTATCTGATGCTGAAAAAGCCTTTGACAAAATACAACACCTCTTCATGTTAAAGGTCTTAGAGAGCTCAGGGGTACAGGGTGCATACCTAAAAACAATAAAGGCTATATACAACAAGATGATCATCAACATTAAATTAAATGGAGAGAAACTAAATATATTTCCACTAAAGTCAGTAGAAAGACAAGGCTGTCCACTCTCTTCATATCTATTCAATTTAGTACTTGGAGTTCTAGCAGGAACAATATGACAACTAAAAGAGATCAAGGAGATACAAATTGGAAAGGAAGAAGTTAACGTATCTCTATTCACAGATGATGTGAGAGTATACATAACTGACTCTAAAAATTCTACCAGGGAACCCCTATAGCTAATAAACACCTTCAGTAAATTGGCTGGACAAAAATTAACTAAAAAAATCAGGAGCTCCTTTGTATACAAATGATAAACAGGCCAAGAAATAAATTAGACAAACAACATCCTTCATAATAGCCACAAATTATATAAAATATCTGGTGTTGCTGTAATTAAGCAAGTGAAAGACCTGAATGACAAGAGCTTCAAGTCTTTGCAGAAAGAAACTGAAGAATATATCAGAAGACGGAAAGATCTCCCATGCTCGTGGGTAGGCAAGATTAACATAATAAAAATGGACATCTTGGCAAAAGCAATCTACAGAGTCAATGCAGTTCCCATCAAAATACCAACACAATTCTTTACATACCTTGAAAGATCAATTCTCAACTTTGTATGGAAAAAAAACCCAGGATCGCTAAACCAGTTCTGTACAATCAAAGAACTTCTGGCGGTGTCACCGTTACCCTGATCTCAGGCTGTACTGCAGAGCAATAGTAATAAAAAAAAAAAACCCTACAGGTTTATCAATGGAATCTAAGACATAGAAGTAATTTCACACACCTATGGACACTTGATATTTTGGCAAAGAAGCCTAAATTATACAATGAGGGGGAAAGTAAGCATCTTCAACAAATGGTGCTGGTCTAACTGGATGTCTTCATGAGGAAGAATGGAGATAGATCCACATCTATCATCCTACACAAAGCTCAAGTCCAAGTGGATCAAAGACCTCAACATAAAACCAGATATATTAATCCTGATAGAGAAAGTGGGGAACAGCTTTGAACTCATTGACACCGGAGACAACATCCTGAACAGAACACCAACAGCCCAGGCAAAGGACACTGTCAAAAGGACAAAGCAGCAGCCTGCAGAACAGGAGATCTTCACCAACCCCACATCTGCCAGAGTGCTGATATCCAAAATATAGAGAGAACTCAAGGAACGGCATCAACAAAACAAATAACCCAGTTTAAAAATGGGGTACAGATCTACACACTGAATTATAGACAGAGGAATTTCTAATGGCCGAGAAACTTTTAAAGAAATGTTCAACACTCTACACTCCTTTAATCCCAAGCAATCAGAGAGTGAAGACATTCTAGGCCTAGATTAGAGAGTACAGAGGCTAGAAGCTTCCAGGACTAGGCCTAGGTTAGCAGACAGAGGCAGATGTGATCATAACTTTTATTTGTCTGATGTAACCTGTCATCTCGGAGGCTTACTGCCTCGTGTTTGTATTGAGCACATGCAGGCTTCTTTTCTCTAAATATGCGCAACAACTATTTCCACTGCGTTTATGTTGCATGAGGCATTCTGTGCAATCTGGGGATGATTTGAAGTATATGCTTGAATTGAACATATACAGGCAATATATGCAAATACTATTTGTCATTTTAGAATTCCACTTCAACACCTTCCAATCAAGGTCGCTGTCATGCACTGTGGCAGGGAAGGCATGCACCATGACTGTGAGCTAGCTGATCATATTGTGTCCACAGGCAGGAAGGCAAAAGCTGACAGGAAGTAGGGCCAGGGTATTAAACCCATGTTATCTGCCTCCCACCAAGCCTGTACACCTCCTAAAACCAACACAATCTGGCACTAAGTGTTCAAGCACGTCGACCCAAGAGAGCATTTCTCATTCAAACCACACAGGTAAAATAATCAATATGACCCCCAAGAAATGGGGGGAAAAAACAAATTGTATAAAAAAGTATCTGTCCAGAAACATTTTTCTATCACAAATAGACTGTTTAAATGAAGAATGGATTAACGTTGGCAAAGATATTATACGTGTTTGATATATTACTAGGAAAAAATCAGTTAGTATTATATAGCTAATTATATGTACAATCAATACATCCTCTTAGTACTTTTCTGCCCAATAGTTAACATATTCAATAAACTCCAATTACTAGGCTGTTTTTCTTTCCAATCCTAAAACAATTTATACATTTACTTAAATAGAAAACAGAATACCATCCAATAATAATTACATATACAAGAAGAGCCTTATTGATCTGGAGGCAATGGTGTGGCAAAAGTCAGTCCCTGTAAGACTTCCTGCGGTCTCATCACAGTCGAGGGGGATGCTCTCTGAAAGGGTGTGTGTGTCTCCTGCTGGTTTGTTCTCATTCTCCTCTTAGCTGACCTTGCAGAAGCATCTCCCATCAGCATGACCTTTGTTCATTGTAATCTGTGACATTTTCCCAGCATGCAACAACCTTTGGAGATGGTCATTTTCCCACCCACGTGTTATGACCTGTGGCTGTTCTATGGCAGGGCCCGTCAGATTGCACCGTCTCCACACAAAAATTATCCCCCGTAGTGATTTGAAGACTTGACTGATTCTGTAAGACCCTCCAAAACGGACATTCTAACATTGATTATTAGACAGAATTTATCTTTTTCTAGAGAAACATAAAATGAATTTATTCTCAGGTCCAGAATCCCATTCCAGAGATTTGTCTCTGCTGAACAAGAACAGCACTGGAAGCCCGAGGAATAATCGGGCAGGATCAGCTCACACGCAAACACCTTAGAGTCTTAAAGCCTGTGAATCTACATCCTCAAGTGAGGTCGCAATGGAAGAAATAAAGATATCCCTCAGGTACAAGCCTGTAAGTCAGCGCTCCACCCCCTGATCTATGAAGCCAGGCTGGCAACGGGTTTAACCCTGGATGTAAAATGTAGGTGAGCTGGGAAATTTCTAGCTAATGATTCTACCAACTACAGTCATTGCACCCAGAGTTTTTCCGTTATGTTAAAAAGATGGCAACTACCAAAAAAGTTGTCAGCAGAGGTTAGTCACATGATTTATCTATATCCAGAACATAAAATGCCCTGCTATCTTGTCTAAGGTGATTGTAGTCCTACCTGACTTGGAAAAGAGTCTCACATGCCTCTGGCAAAATGAGGCAACGTCGGCTGTAGAGACGTTCGGTCTCATTCAATTATAAGTATAGACAGATAACTCATAAAAATAATCATTAAAAGAATGTAGGTCAGTGGCTGCTGTCAAGAAGGGTGTGTGTATTTGGATAAGAATATTACTTTATTATTTTACTAGACTTTTATAAAACATTATCTTATTTTCTCTTATACATACTTATTTAAAAGTACATATTATTACTATAACCAAATACTTCATATTAGACTGGATGGCCATATGCTCTTTTAAAATAATATCTTTTAATTCTTTGGGAATTTAATACACTAGATTTTAATCATATTAACTCTCCTGTCACACTCCTCTCACACTATCTCTTTGTATCCTCCCCTTCCTACCACCAAACATTGGGGTTTTTTTTTCTTTCTTTCTTTTCCTCCATCAGAACCAGTTTGTGCTGCCCAACTACCCTTGGGAGTTGGGTTGGCCTGGGTGTGTAGTCAGCCTACCAGGATTCAAAGCATTAAGGAAAATTGACACACACACCCTTCTCCCAGCAACTATAAAATACCAACAGCTCCAACTACTGATGAGATTTTATTTCTGCCACCCCTTCAAAATGTGGAAAACACACTGCTTTTTCTATACATATTGTGTTGTAAATACCTTTCAATCAGTAATTATTTTAGTAGATCTTTCTACTGATTTATGTATAACACATAATAGTCTTACTATTCAGAGTGATGCTATCTGCCTCAGCTGTCTTCACAATCACCTTTTCCCCTCTGCTTGCCGTAACTTGGGCTAATGGAATATAGTAAGTGATAGTTGGTGGGGAATAGAAACACAGTTGATTAGTCCACTTGTCGTGCCCAACACTGCCTGCTATAACTTCATAAACACCCAAGTCCTCCCACTGCCCATAGTAAAATAGAGATGACCCCGGAAGCAGAAAGCTCCAGTTTTCTATCCAGCACTTGCCTGAGGACACCCTCTCAGCTCTTCAGCTGGAGTCCAGGCTACCCCTGGCATCCCTCAAGGTAGCACGAGCAGATCTGCCTGTGACCATAAAAAGATTCCCAGGAGAGATACACAGACTCCCTTTGGAGGTCTGGGTGGCACCTGGCAGTACAAAACAGTAGAGCCTTACCAGACTTTACGCCCAGCCTTTGAGAAATGCACAGTGGGGCTGGAGATTAAATAGGACTTCATCAGGTGGGATGGAATCACCAATTAATGTCGTGGGATCCTCTGGGATTCCACAGAGGTCTGATCTGGCAACAAGAGCCTCTCTTCAGAATAAGGACTAGTCACGAGTCTTAAAGACCACATGGCGTATGTGTAGGTGCAGAAGACGTCTATGTAGCTGTTGTACAAGAGGCTACAGAGCTCTGCGGGCCTTCCATAGCTCCTTCTCAATAGTGGCTAGGAGGATGGCTTTCCAAGTTCAAAGTGATCAATAAGTAGCTCATCGCATACTAAACGTCATACATACATATGTGATACTATATACATAATTCATGCTTAATAATATATACATACAATGCCATATGCTATGCTATATATAGTATATACTGTACATCATATGTGTGTATATATGTATATGTATATATGTATATATATATGTATATATGTGTATGTATTCTTAAAGAAGGATATCAGAGAATAAATTAAGAAATAACCATGAAATTACCTCAGTGTTAGCTTTATTAGGCGAAAACTATAAAACGGCCATTGTACCATTCAAATAATTAAAAGGAGATACAATCTTACAGATTAAATAGAAAGATCATTAGGCATATGGAAACTTTTAAAAGAATCAAATGGCAGAGTTAGAAGCTCAGTATTCAAAAGCTATAAGAACAATGCTCGGATGGTTTTAGCCTCAGGCTGGCTATGACTAAAAAAGAATATTCATTGATTTTGTACAGATTCCTAGAGAGATTTTAAATGGCAGAAGAGAGGGTAAATTAGACGGAGGGACAATTAGCAGAGCTCCAGACTTGGGAGATGATGTCAATACCTCATCATGTGCACAATTTGGATTTCAGAAAAAGGTGAGAAGATGGCACACTTAAAAATATAACAAACATTCTCAAAAATTGGTCAGAAAATCATTAACCCAATGTTGCAAAAATCCAACCACCTGAAGCAGGACACTAAGTGATTAAAAGCTCTTAGGCGATGTGTGTAAAATCAAAGCAACGAGAGATAAGGGAGAGACTTCAAATCTAGGGAAACAGTGGTATCACTTAAGCGTGAAAGTACTTGGGGGAGAAAAGCTATGTCCCTGCTTCTAATCCCGAGTCCAAGGTGATTCCTTCAGTGGTAAAGGATGAAAGACGACATTTTTATGTAACAAAGGCTGAGGGGATCTCCTCCCCTGTGCGCGTGTATGAGGAAATGCTCTTCCCACTTCTGCAGTGGAATGACAGCAGCTGCACCTGAACACGCTGAAGGGCAGAGCAGGATCCAGCGGTGTTGGGTGCTGAGACCCCACGCTCTGCCGCTCCAGATACCCAGGGCCAGCAGCGGCCACCGTCTTATTTCCATACAGAGCTATGCCAGTTATAAACTTGGACAGTTTGTGTATGGCACCAAAGTGACATAAGCCAAATCCTGTGGACTATTTGCAAATAAACCCAGAGGTCATATGTACAACAAAACGTTAGCATGGGCTGTGAGCCCTAGAAAACCCGATCCTGATTTACCAAATATATTTTTAAAATTCCCTTAAGTTGATTTGTTGTGGTGCCTTGTTTTCTCCATCTGTGGTATGGGAGAACTCAAAAGTAGCTGCTAAGATTCCCCGAATGAAACCAGAAATGTCAAACAAACAGTGGACACACAAAATCATACCAGAAGCATGAAAAAGCAAGGCAACAGAGCACCCCTAAGAGATGAGAAAATGTTCACCACCAGATGCAAAGACATTCAAATAGCTAAAATTCTAAATCAAGAATCCCAAAAGTCTGCTTCTAAATTAATAATGACTTCATAGAGGAAAAAAAAAATGAGCAGATGAGTAAAACAAAATATCTGTCTATTTCCCATTATAGATGGGAAAAATCAAAGTGCGGATGGAAAATTCAGCAATAGACGTGAGATTTCCTTTAGCGTATGAACAGGCATTTTCCAGAAACAGGCAATCCTGTGAGTAAAGGAAATAATTGGTCTGGAAATAACCAAAGTGCATTATTCTAATCACTTTCATCATTATCTTCACAAAAACAATCAATACGGAAACCTCAGAATTAAACTGCGTCATAGATCAAACGGACTTAACAGACAGCTGTAGAATGTTCCATAGCTACACACAGAAATTTCCATCAAAACCCCCAGTGAATACATAATCTTTTTCAGCAGCCCATGGAATTTTCTCTGAAATAGGTCCCACTTTTGGCAATGAAGAAAGTCTTAACAAATAAAACATAATCAAAACATTTTCTTAGATGTTATGTCACAGTGGAATTAAGCTATAAACTTAGAGCAAGAGAAGCTACAGACATTATATGAATATATGGAAATTTAGCAAAAACATTCTTCAGGGACCAGGGGGACATTGAAAGAGTTGGAGGTAAAGTCCAAAATTTTCTAGAATCAAATTAAAGTGAAAGTACAACTTTACTATACAGCAAGGCACTTCTGAGAGAGATGTTTCTAGATATGTACAGTTATTTTAAAACATCAGAAGAAGGAAAAAAAAAAAAAAAGAAACCTTGGAGCTCCAGAAGAGAACACTCAGTGGTTAAGAGGGCTGCCTGTTCTCCCACAGGGCCAATTGGGGTTTAATTACTAGCATCCACATGGAGACTCCCAACCATCTCTACCTAATTGAAGGGCTTCTCGTGTCTTCTTTCGGCCTCCATGGCAACAGGAATGCACAAAGTATACATGCAGGCAAAGTGCTCATACACATAAAATTTTTACGAATTAATCAGGAACAATAAATAACTTAATGGTGTACTTTAATTTCTGATGGAAAAAAAAATGAGCGAAAACAAAATCAGATAAAGGGTAGAAGTTAATGATGGAGCAATAAAAGGGATTGTGCAGAGAGACCCAGTGGCACAGAGTTGGCTTTTGAAAAGAGGAACAAGATGATCATAGCTTTAACCAAGGTAACCCAAGGGGGAGAACACCTGAGAGATGCATATTAATGAAATGAGATTTTACAGATACCAATGAAGTCAGAAAAATGCCAAGGGATGCTGGGAGGAAGGCCTGTATGCAAGGAAACCGGAAAGTCTAAAAGAGATGGATAATATCCTAGTGCATTGTGACCAAAATTCAAGAATAAAGAAAATATTAACAACCTAACCAGGTCTATAACAAGCGATGAGATTGAAACAGTGATGGTGCACTAAGATTGAAAGTCCCAGGGCTCGGATGATACTCTGCTACTACTCCATAAAACAGGGAGGAGCAGTGTCAGCCACACTCTAAAGTTGGCATTACCTTCTAGTAAAACCGCACAAGAATTTAGCAAAAGAATAAAACAATAAGTCAATTTCTTTGGAGAAGATGTTAAAATTCTCAATAAAATGCTTGTGAACCAAATTCAACCACACACTACAAAGTTAATTCTCCATTATTAATTTGGTTTCACTAGAGAATTCAAGGATGGTTCAACATGTATAAACTAACACATACAATAGCTCAGATACTCTCAGGGACAGAAATTGCATCACCATTCCAATAGATGCAATAAAAGCAGTTGACAAAGTTCAGTGTCCTTTCATCATAAGAGCCTGGAAAAAACTAGGAGCAGACAGCAGATAGAAACCGCAGCATAGCTGGGCGTGATGGCGCACACCTTTAATCCCACCACTCAGGAGGCAGAGGCAGACAGATCACTGTGAGTTCGAGGTTAGCCTGGTCTACAAAGGGAGTCCAGGACAGCCAAGACTACACAGAGAGACCCTGTCTTGAAAAACCAAAAAAGAAAAAAAAAAAAGAAAGAAAAAGAAAAAGAAAGAAAAGAAACCTCAGCATAATAAAAGTTCCATATGACAAACATAGCCAACAATACACTATGAATAAAAACCATGAATGAAAACTGAAAGCATTTCCTATGAAATCAGGAATGAGACTAGGACATCTACCATAGTCATTCTTGGTTAATATATTAGTCAAATGTTAATTTTACTAATTATCAATTAGTAATAATAAGCAATAAGCTATAAGAAAGAAAAGAAAGGTTTACCAATCATGAGAGAACAAACCAAATTATTCCAATCTGGACCTGATTCAAAAATGGCCTGAAAAACTCTTCTAGAAGCACTGAGATCTGAAGATACATTCAGAAAAGTCAGGATGCATAAACACCATCCAAAGACAATGAATGACTGAGAAACAAACTGGGGGAGACCCCATTTATAATAGTTTTCCAAAATAACCTAGGAGTAATAGCGCTCTCAGCTTTGGTCAGAAAAGCTCCTGTTTGCAGTGGGCGATGGTTGATGCAGAGGCTTGTAGTTGGTCAGATTGCTGAGAGTACATGACTCTTGTGTGCTCAGTTCTGAATGGAATATGCCTACCACCCTGATCTAAGACTCTGGGCGCAGTGGAGAAAGTGGGTGGAAAACGGTAAGAGCCAGGGGAAGCTGAGGAACACCATCTTCCTAGACATGGTAGAGTAGTTGTATCCTTGAACTCGCTGCAACAGTGGCTACCTGCATAGTATCTACACTAGCCCAGGGAAAATGGCATTCAGTCATAGATTGGGGGATAAATAAGGCCCCAGCCTGCTTGAGGTTTCAGTTGGCGGAGTCATATTTGTCAGTGGTGTAGCTACTGAAAAGTCTCCTTTGCTCAAGTAAGTAACTCCGCCCAAGCTCCTGCAAGCAACAATAATAAAATGTAATGGGCCACAGGCCAAAAGAGTGTGGAGATACGAGGGTTTTGCTGAGAAGAAGGTATTTGGGGTGGGGATATGAGTTGCAAGGATGTTATCAAAGCATTATGCACATGTGGGATTGTGAAAGAATAAGCATACACTTAGGAACAATGGAAGATTTAATTCATGGAAGGAAACATTATAGCCTGTTCGGGTTTGGTCCAGTTGCTGCCCAAATGAGCTGGCTCATGTAGCCCACAATGTTTGTGACCTCGCCTAAGAACTTATTCCTGTTTGACCAACAAAAAGCCAGCACACCTGGCAGGGCAAATGGGATAGGTGCTGGAGCTTGTGGGACAGAGAGGTTCTTGGGAAAGGAAGTGGTCAGAGTCAGGAAGAGGATCTGGGAGACAGGACAGGAAGAGAGAAGGAAGGCTGAACCACGAGTTAGGTGGAGGAGAAGCACATGGCCGGCGTGGATGGAGGGTTCGGCCCAGATGAGGAGCATTAGCAAGTGTTTGGGATTATAGATGGGAGGTAGAGCAAGAGAAATTATTAGAAGCAGATGGCATGGGATTAATGCATGGTATGGGATATCTGCCCCAATATGGGATGTAGTTTAAGGGATTAATATCTGCCCTGCCCTAGGTCAACCAAGCCTATTTTAAAATATAACAGGTGTCTGTGTCTTCATTGATCGCTAGCGGGTTAGAAAATACCATCATAATAATAATTATAGGCCTGATAATAATAAACATTTACCAGGCCCTGCCTTTAAATTGACAGGAAACAATAACGATGGAAAACTCTTCCATGCTCATAATTAGCCATATCCTTATTGTGAAACTGGATACATTGCCAAAGCTGCTGCATTGTGAATACTATGTCCTCCCAATGTTCAGTACTATGACTAATAGAATTAGAGAAAACAGACCTAAAATTTGTAAGCACAAAAGATCCCAACCAGACAAAGCAATCCTTAGCTGAAAGGGAAGCCATCACAACACCTACAAACAGTACAAAACAACAGTCACAAAGATAGCATGGCTCTTGTGGTTTGGTTGAGAAATGTCCCCCACAAGCTCAGGTTTTAAACCATTGGCTCTCAGTAGGTGGCACTGTTTCAGGAGAGAATGGGACCTTTAGGAGGAGCCAGACACTTGATAGAGGAAATGCATCACTGGGGATAGACTCTGAAGGCTTGTAGCTTGTCTTACTTCCTGTTGAGACCTAATTCCTGCCATATTTTTTCTCCTGCTGTCTCTCTCTCTCTCTCTCTCTCTCTCTCTCTCTCTCTCTCTCTCTCTCTCTCTCTCTCCCTCTCTCTCTCTCGTGTGTGTCTCCTTCCTCACTTCCTCCCTCTCCATCTCTTTCTGTCTCTTTCTCTGTCTCTTTCTCTTTGTATCTCTGTCTCTATCTCTCTGTCTCTATCTCTCTGTCTCTGCATGTGTGTGTGTGTGTGTGTGTGTGTGTGTTGAATGCCTGTACATACATATGAAGCCAGAGGCTGGCATTCCTCAATGGAGTCTCCTTTATTTTTCTGAGACAGAGTCTCTCAGTGAGCCTGCAACTCAGTTTCAGCTGGCACACTGTCCACATCAGTAGGGCCCTTCTTTCTGTGAGTGCTGCCAATCACAACTTAGATCCTATGCTTAGCCACACGCACTTTACCTGCTGAGCCCTCTCACCATCCCTGCCAGGCCCACACTCTTCCCTGCCATCTACGGGCAGTGCCTCTCCAGGTTCGCCTTCTGGTCTCTCTTCCAAATTTTCCTCCTTGGGGCTTTGGCTCTGTTAAACAGTACTTGGCAAATCACCAGCGATCTCTCAACACCTGCTAAGGGAAGGAGCTGTCCGGCTTCTTTTCTTCAGCTCTGTCACAAGTGAGGAAGCAGAAGCAGCTGTTCACTGAGATTCTCTTGCAGTGCTAGAGCTGAGAAAATGGCTCCCTCCATCCTCGCACCCCTCTTCCAAGCTCAGGAGAAGGGAGCCATGACTGTCTCAGAGGCAATGGCTAGGAATTGACAGTTATTTCCACTCTGACTGGTTATATAAGTAACCACTCTAACTGGTTATATAAGGCACTTCTGTGTTTATTCAGTGGGCTCATTTTATTTATTTATTTATTTTATTGGTTGAGAATGAAGTTTCAGATTTGAGACGGAATGGTTGAGCACTGCGAAAATATATGAGAGGTGGTTTTTTTTTTTTCTTTAATAATGAACAGGAGCTTGGCAGTCATACAGGAAAAAATAAAAAAGGAAATAAGTAGGGAGCAGTGGCAAAGGGGAGGGTTAAGGAGTGTAGTGGAATCCAGGAAATATGCCAGCAGCAAGAAGATTAGGAATCTTAAAGACCAATGCGCTCAGTTTGCATTTCAGTCAATTCAGTTGTGATATGAGACCTCAGAGGCCTGTACCATAACACACAGAGGAGCATCGTGCTTTGCTCGGACAAGAGTTTGGGTGGCTCAGCTGGGCATGGTGGTGCACGCTTTTAATCCCAGCACTGGGGAGGCAGAGGCAGGCAGATTAATATGAGTTCGAAGCCAGACTGGTCTACAAAGTGAGTCTAGGACAGCCAAGGCTACACAGAGAAACCCTCTCTCAAAAAAACCATAAAAGTAAATAAATAAAAGAATTTGAGTGGGAATGGGGAACAGTGATAATTCGATGCTAGCTTCACATGAGAAGAATAAAATCATTGCCCAAAGAACTGAAGAAAATTCATGCTCAGCTGCCTGGAGAACAGGGAGCAGCCGCAGGTGCCCAGGTGCTTGCCGACAAACATGAGTGATAGGATAAGCTAGATTCCTGGAGAGCAGGAAGCTGGGCACACAGTCCACAATAATCTCTGGGGAGAGAATGGAACTTAGATTACAAGTACACCATCTCTCTCTCTCTCTCTCTCTCTCTCTCTCTCTCTCTCTCTCTCTCTCTCTCACACACACACACACACACACACACACACACATTTTAGGTCAGAGCCCAGTGAATTTGGTCCTTTCCTTCAAATTTGTGAAATACCAAGTTCATTGCATCCTAATTACATAATGCCACAGATGTCCACACTCACCGTCACTATAGACATTGCAAATGCATAAAACATAGTTAGAATAAGGGCAGTTCAGCTTGATATATTTTAAAATGTATCAAAACCCATAGCTAGGAATTTGGGGTAATTTCTGTCAGTACACTTTCCTCCACAGTGAAGATAAAAATGCACTTGAATTGTAAATGAACCCCATAGACACCTTTTCCTAATCGTCTGAATGTTAATGATGCTAATGTAACTCTTTCAGAGAACAGAAAATTCAAATCTATGAAAATCAAAAAGCAAGAGCACATTTTAATTATTCATGAGCTGCATTTATTTATATTGTGAGATTGCACATATTTCCGCCCACAAATCTGTTATTTTAAATGGCTTTTTGTTATATCAATATTTTCAGTTAAAAGTTAGGAAACATTTAAAAAATATGTGAGACAGTCTTTATCCAAAAATATTACCCACATCTGCTTCTCCAAGCACTTCGCATGTTTTAGTCTCCACTCCTGTGTAACGCGGAGAGACAAGGCCATGATTTGGCTTTTGCCTTCTGTAGAGACACAGCTCACCAGACCGCCTTGTCAATCTGGGTGGTTTAAAAACCACCTGGCTAAGGCTAGTAGGCCTTTTGGGGGCTCCACCCCTCCCTGAATTTGCCATGAGACAGAAGCTGCTAATTACCTATAAAAATCCCTTTCTTCTTATATAGTCACTTGTACTAATGCATGAGAAGTGGAGGATTAGAAATACCCAGGAGAAAGGTCTGAGGAAAAGGCTTATTATAGTGATAATAACCGTGACCGTATCTAAGAATTTACTTGTGAACTTCCAAACATGGTCAATTACTATGTAATATCTTGACTTATATGATAAATGATTGACTAAAGTGACTCATGATTAAAGTAGAAACACAGAAAATTCTAGAGCTTGATAGAAGCATTATAAGCCTCGGATTGTTGTTGCTGCTGCTGCTGCTGCTGCTGCTGGCAGTTTTAATAAGGACCTACCATCATCCAGTTTGTGAGGGCTGTGTCTGACTGTGGCTGCACACACCCCTCAGTTGGCTCTGCGCTGTAGGTCAGGGACATTTGGGAAGCAGAGCTTACACACCTTATCAAGCACAGGCAATTTCAGAGGTGAGCCGAGACTCGGCACTAGCATGTGAATGTGAGATGGGGGCCCTCCAGCAACGGGGTGGAGACAGAGAGAAGGTGGGAAGCCCTGTGAGTGTCCTGGTGACAGAAGCAATAATGGATGCCACCCACAGAGCTTATGGAATGACAGGTGTGAACACGGTGTGAAGCATACTGACTCCTGCTGGACCAAGAGAGGAGCCTGTGGACAGGGGACTAGAAAGCTAAAGACTGAGACATGCAAGGCTTATGTTCAGGACATAATCAGAGCCTATCTCACCACTATTTAATTGTACAGTAGAATCTTAAGTGTGGGATTAATAAATCCCCACTGTTCTCCTAGTGCGCGTTCCCACCCTCCCACAGCAAAATGGGATTAGCGAAATCAGTCCCTCCCAGCACCTCATGGTCCGGCAGCATACGATATAGCTTGGTAATAAAAAGAAGTAATTAGGCAACAGTTGTTTCATTCTTCTCTTTCCTCCCTGCCAAAGCAAGAAAGGCCACCAAGAGTGGGCAGAGGGGAGGCAGAATTTCTCCCAGAGCAATCTGGGCAGCCCAGTGCTGCAGATAATACTTGCATTATCATCCCAAAGCCTGCAGTGGGATTAAAGGAACTCAGCGGCAACAGCAGACAAGTTTCGGTCACTAAATGTATGATTAATCACCCTGTTTTAAATCACCGAGTACCAATGATTTTTCTTCTGGGAGAATGCACCTTCCTGGTCCCTGATTGCACCCCTCCTAGAGAAGAGAGTCTAGCTGTAATATTTTGCATCCTGTAAGAAGTTCCTGGGAGCAACCACACAATGGTTCAGGCTAGAACCAGACAGATCTGGGTTAGCAGAGGAGCCCTGTGAAGCTAGTTAGCCACCAGAGGGCGGTGCAAGGGGCAGGGCTCTGGCCTCCCAGCAGCCAGAGCCTCTATAGGTAGAGGACCTATAGCTGTTCTAGTCACAGAAGAAGTGCCCTTAGCCAGGGGCAGCAGAAACGGAAGTCAGAGCAACAGAGAATGAAGAACCACTGCACCTCGGACTCTTTTTGATTGCTCTACCTATGGCATGGGAGTCTACTTCTTTATATTCCTCCTCTGTAAAGGCTCCGGCACGCACAGGCTCACGCAAGGGATTCTGTTCTATTCTGATCAAGCAGCTGCTCCCTCACAGGAAGGAGGGTTGAGGATGCAGCTCTGGGCAGAAGTGGGCAACCTCTCCAGTTACACTCCTGCTGGTGAGAAAGCTCATTCCTGCAACCCACAGGGCTATAAAGCAGGGCTGAACAGACTGGCTGTCGCGTCACCGAGCTCTTCTGCACGGTACATCTCAGCTTCTTAGCATTGAGTCGGAGGCCACATATTTAATAACTCAGAGGGTTTCTCTTAACCTTAGCTCTTTATATGCAAAGCTTGCTGCTCTCTGCAAATATCCTAATAACATGGATCACACAGTCTGAGCTGAGACACTCCTGTGTGAGGCACCAACGACTAGTATTGATCATACTGGTGGTATGCACCTCTTGACTATGAGGGCTCAAGACAACATGAAAAATCCCTGCTAATATTCTGTGTATTGTAATACAATAAGGATTCTGCTTGGTCGTCTTCATATTTGAAATTTTAATGTTTGTGTAATCTTTTACAGAGTTGAATTAATTATACTTGTTTATGATGTAACTCGGGGAAGCTGGAAGACAGTATTATTATTTCAGTCTCATCTATACATCCATCACCCATGCATCCATCATTCACCTACCCACCCATCCATCCATCCATCCCTCCATCCCTCCCTCATCATAATCAGTTCATCCATCCATCATTCTGTCATCCATGTACCTACCATTCAGCACCATCGCTACATCTACCTCTTTATCTACCCATCCAATCAAAAAGGTTCAAGGTCTTTTCTGTAAACTTGGGAACCACTCCCCCTGTCCCTAGCCCTGTCTGTGGCAGGTGATCATCGTTCTTGTCAGGGTGTTATTCCCAGATCTGCCCTTATCAACTGGTCCTAAAGACTTGGCAGCTGTGCTAACTCTCCCGCGTCCTCGCAATTGAGATTCATATGTCATATGTCATGGCCTCTGCCTGAGACCAGCCCGCAAGGGCACATAGATTGCCAGGTGTCAATCTTTTCACACTAGTTTTCTGATGATAACACGGCTTGTGATGTTTGTGAACTACGGTTCTGGCTTTGGTGTCCCCTGGCTCATAACTGTTTCATAAAGCTCCAAGAGGCTCTGAAGATAACATAGAAGGTTCCTGTTTTTAACCACTGGAGTTTTGTTCTAACACCACCCCAACCTCTGGTGGAGACGGGACACTGCAGACACTATTCTCTGGTGAGCCCCAAACCCACCTAGGAGACAAGCTTCTGGGCACATTGAGCCTCAGAAGGGCTCAAGTTTCTGTGTCTGTATGCTACTCCACTCTTGGCATTTAGCAGCTCTTTAATAAAGTATCTCAACTAAATTCTTTTCACCAACTGGTGTGTATCTGGCCTGGATCCTCTGTGCACTCTCTGCCACAAGTGAACATATGTTCCTATCTCCTGCTGTTACCAGCATCTGTGTGTTCCAAGGAAGTGTGTGGCATCAAGGGACTTAGCCTTCACTGCTTTTGTGGTCCTTAGACAGACACGATTCCCAGCTTCACCAATTCTTGAGAATAAGCAGACTCTCGTTCTTCAAGGTTATGCAAGGTAAAGGCCAAGAAACAAGAAAGGCTTACATTTGTTTGCAGTTAATTATGTTTAAAATCGTATACTCCTCGCTGAACAATCTTCTGGCCTTTCTAAGGCCATCAGCATATGCCTGTGCTCTCCCAATGTTGTCACAGGAGTTTAACAAAGGATAAACTAGAAATTACTAGAAACATAATGACAGGAACAAGAATGGAAGTTGCAAGCTTAGGTTGCAAGAGGATTTACTTTTTTTTTTTTTCTCCAAAGTTGGGATCACCCAGCATGCCAGGTAAGGGCCCTCATTGGGCTACATCTCCAGCCAGGGCATCAGTTGCATAAAATAGCAACAGCAACCCCTGCTATCCGTTTTTCACTTCTATTGGGGGCACAAAGCAGCTAGTAATCAGTGTGTGCCATAAGTAAGAGCTCTTGGGAGCTTCCAGAAAACAATCTATGAACAATAAAGCTAAGACAGCCCTAACATCATGTCTTCTCTAGAACCTGTGGTAATTTCGGTCATTTGAGTTCATCATTTACCTCAGGTGAGCATTTTCCCAGGTAAGATTCAATTTTAGCAGCTTGTCTTTCTCCTGAATGGTGATTTTGTTGTTATTTAAATTAGGCTGACACAGAAGTTCTCTTTTGTCAGCAGTTCCCCCACTGTGGTTGGGAGGTACAGGGGGGGGCTCTGCAGCTGGCTAGGAGAGGGTGTTCATCCACTCTTTGTTGGAATCTAAAATTTCCTTGCACTTGAAACACCCCATTGACACTTCTACTCTGGAAATAGATGCAGCAGTGGCAGGCAGCAGAGGGATTAATTGTAATTGCTAACTTCTTTTGAGCACATTTATTTAACTGAGCACACTGCTCCTCCTGTGAGTGGGGTGCCCGCAAGCACACACTGCTACAACACTCCTGGGTGGGATGAACTCGTGAGAGTTGCAAGAACAGCTCACAGAGAAAAAAAATTACCATTTTATATTTATTGCTTTGGCTAGCTGAAGTGCCATAGGAATCAACTCTCCAATGCATTAAAGAGCAATTCCCTAACAATTCAATTCTGTTGCTTGGTAAACTATTTTTAGGGGCCATCTCAGTGGGCTTTTAAAGGCACATGCCATTCCAATTTCAAAGATTATTTTAGTGCTTTGTCAAAATGATATGAATAACTGACATTCTCTCTTCAGATTAGAGACTTATGGGACATTCTGTGATGAAATTTGTATCCTGGAAAAACAGAACAGCCATGGTTTTCCTGCTTGGTATTTTTTCATTACTAAGCTCTCTTGCAATTTCCTATCTTTGATATGATGCTAATCTCAGGGTTTAGCTTCGCTTAGTTGCATAATCAGATAATAGGATTTTCTTAAAGCCACAACTTGGAAGATAGCCTGCGCTTATCTTTGGCAGGGTTCTAGATACCAAGCAAATTTTGTTCCATGCATGCACTGCCAGGTCAGCTGTGTGCAGAAGGGCAGAGCTGTATTAAATATGAAACGCAGCGAGCACTTGCATCTTGACCTTCCTCAGGCTGACTGAGTGTGAAATGGCTTCAATTTCATGTCTCATGTATCTCACATAAGGGTGTGGAGACATTTCATTCATTTAACTGGCTAAAGAAGCAACAAGAGACCAATGCAGGATTCTATACCCTGGACACATTCCCCAAGAGAGGAACTAAAACCTCGGAACATTTTGCATACTGAACCAGCAGAGGAGGCGTCAGGTGGTACAGGGACCCCTCACTGTATAGTTGAGAGTGTGCTGTCCTCGAGAAAAGCTACCATGGCCTCTGTCATATGAATCCCTTGCAGTCCTTGTCTCTGGTGAGCTAATTATGTGAAGTTCACCATAATGTGAAATCAACTAAGGCAGGAAGTTTCCTTCAATTTTTCTTACGCTTGCAAGATGTATGGCCTTTTAAAAATGTATTCAAATAAATATATTCACTCAAGCACAGAATTAATGTGGTTCTGGAGCGCTGCCTCCGTGATGATTTCTTCCCTCTTCCTCAGAACAAATGGCCTGGATATCTAATGTTGTTCATTAATCTATAACTATTATACAGCACTGCCATGATGTTTATTATGGACTTTGCATTAGTGTGCCTTGAAAGGTGACTCTTTTCAAGCATGTTAGAGTAAGAAAGTCGGCTATAAATTCAAATAACGGGCAAGTTAGACTTGGCTATGGGACTGGCAAGTGTGTGCCTCATCCCTTGAAACCATACAGAGAACATAATTCTTCTTGTCCACTAAGACACTAATAAGAGCATTGAAGAGACCAGAGGTTAAAAAGAGCTCCCACTGCTCTAGCAGAAGACCCAGGTTTGGTACCTATCATCCTCACAGCTCTAACAGACAACCCAGGTTTGGTACCTATCATCCTCACTGCTCTAACAGAGGACCCAGGTTTGGTACCCACCATATTCACAGCTCTAGCAGAGGACTCAGGTTTAGAACCCATCTTCCTCACAGCTCTAGCAGAGGACTCAGGTTTAGAACCCACCATCCTCACAGCTCTAGCAGAGGACTCAGGTTTAGAACCCACCATCCTCAC
>OU015750.1:113607048-113618471 GCA_907169655.1 Acomys percivali
CCCCCCCCCCCCCCCCCTTCCCCCCCCCCCCCCCCCCCCCCCCCCCCCCCCCCCCCCCCCCCCCCCCGCCGCGTCTTTTCTCTCCCTCCCCTCTCCGGTTCAGCTCACATTTCTATCCATGTCTTTACGCTATTTTAATCTCCCCTTTCTTGGGTACTTTAAGTCAACTGCCCTATGTATATTTTTATACCTGCCTTCCATCATATAGTTGTTGCTATAATAAAAGCCTCTGTGTGGACACTGAGAGCGATTCATGCCTCTATACAGGGACTTTCCCAAAGCTTGTTTTTGAGCCTAATTTGAAGTTTTGATATACTGTTTGCATTGAGTTCATGGCCCATGTTATCACCCAGTAAACCAAAGCAGATAGAAATAAAGCAATCCATTTCAGCCCGACTTGCTGTGTACTACAGATCGGGTGCCTCCTCAGTCCTGGGATGCTGCCCATCAGGGATTTTACCACGATTCAGAGATTAAACAGAAGAAACAGAGTGTGGGGGACAGAGTCCACTTTTGGATTTTTCTTAAGGACATGATTTAAGCTCCACTAGGAAAAGGTACCATTGCTTTTTTGTGCTGTCAGGTCAACTTTTGTCTCCACAGACAAGCTAAACTTCAAACAAACATCTTTTGGACTACAGGCTCCTAGCTTCCCTTTTAAAATAACATTTATTTTAGAAAACGTTCTATTGCTAATTCCTATCTCTTTGCCTTGTGAATCTTTCTGCTTCTCTCTCAGACGCATCTTCCTCCTAGCCCAGAAGTCCTGTCCACTGAAAGATGGGGAGTGGGGCGGGGAGGGGGGGAGAAGCAGAAGACAGAACTGTAATCAGGGTATATTATAAGAAAGAAAAATCTATTTTCGATAAAAGGAAAAATAAACATTAAAGAAAAATAAAAGAAACTTATAAATGTGTGGAACTTAAATGCATGCTATGTTTAGGCAGGAGGAAAATAAAAAGAAAGTGGTTGTGGAGAAAAAATACTACTGTCAACTGCCTGTTGATGGTAGAGTGGGGGATGGGCTTTAGCTTTGAAAAGCAAATACAGGGATCTCAGCACATTGGCCTACCTCCCCCTGACTCCCCAGCACTCACACTGCCTCCAGCTGCAGTAGACTTAAACGCATTACTCCCCCTTCATGCTTACCTCTCCGTGTAGTTTTGGGTTTGATCTTGGTGTTGAAAGTTTTTATGTGATCCAAGCCACTAGGAGCCTGGAGGCTGGAAATATGGCTGGTGCGTGTATGTTGATTCTCAAGAGAGGCTATGTAGCCAGTACGTAATGGAAAGCTCCTTTGAAAGTGGATAAAGTAATAATAAAAATAAAAACCCAACATCTCTTATGGCATCAAAATAGATAGAGTCTGCCATGTTCCTCTGACATGACAAGCTCAGGGCACAACAGGAGACAGAATCTGGACCTAGCTTCAGAAATGATACCTGGCAACACTTCTTAAATAATCTTAGAGGGCTAGCATGCAGGAAGCCCCGAGTAACAGCTGCCAGCGTGCAGGAAGCCCCGTGTTACAGCTGCCAGCGTGCAGGAAGCCCCGAGTTACAGCTGCCAGCGTGCAGGAAGCCCCGAGTTACAGCTGCCAGAGTCTCACCGAGTCAGCTGCACGTGCTGATGCCGGCTTCACCTCGAGAGAGGAACGGGTCTCTCTAGATCCCAGCGAGAAGCGCTTCCTCATGTGCCCTGGGGTTTATAATATTGCTCCTGGTGGTGATGCTGAGAAGTCTCCAAGAGAGGAACCAGATTGTGACTTCTACCCAGTATGCCCAGGAACTTGTCTCCACAAAGGAGAGGAACTGGAGTCACAACAATCCAGTGTGAAGATCTCTGTTAGGACTAAGGTTCCGGTGGGCTGCCTGGGGGAGACCCGCATGGCTGGAACGGTGAGCAGCTCTCAGCAAACTTGAAAGAGGAGGAAGCCCGTGCCTGGGGTCACCATGTAAGCCAAAGAATTCCAAGAATGGTTCGGGGTCGGGGAGGGGAGGATGGTCCTGGGACAGTATAATTTGATTTTTTAAAAAAGATTTTTAAAAAGATTTACGTATTTATTTAACGTATGTAAATGCTCTCGCTCTTGCTCTCTCTCTGCCTGTACACCTGCCGGCCAGAAGAGGGCACCAGATCACATTATAGATGGCTGTGAGCCACCATGTGGTTGCTGGGAATTGAATTCAGGACCTCTGGAAGAGCAGGTAGTGCTCTCAACCACTGATGCTCTTAGCCATCTCTCCAGCCCTATAATTTGATTTTTATTGAGTCTTTTTTTTTATTGGACTTCTGATCAAAACAGAAGAGACATAGGGCAGTGACCCCAAAGCTGCAGCTCCAGGGTCCTCACTGGGGAATGCTGGAGGAAAGTTCTGGCCTTTGGTCCCTTGTGATATCCGACCCTGCTGCAAGTAGGGACATGATTGGACATGGGTGCCTCAGCCAGTCTCCATGCTTCACCCCAGTTCCTGCCACAGTGCCTTAAAAGGCTTCCAGCCCAGCATTGCAATGGTAGCCCATCCCACAGACTTACCCCCCGCACTCCATAGAGGACTCTGCTTCCTTCAAACTTACTGATTTCAAGACCCTTTCATAAAACACATTTTAATGCCTACACAAAATTCCAGGAAACATTCATGTATCTATGCATGCATATAATCTACCTTTAATTTTTTTATGATTCTATGATGTATTAAATATCAGAATAACAAACAGTGGCATATGAGAGGAAAGCACCTTCATGGCTGATCCAATCTTCTTAGAAAGAAGGCTGACAATGTGGAGGTTCGCTCCTCAGTCGCGTCTGTTTTAAGCACACTGCCGACCTCTACCATCTAACCCAGCAATCGTCCTCAATGTGTGGGCCCTTTTCAAAATGTGATCATCACAGAAGCCCAGCGACACTGTGGCGGCATAAAGACAGGGCCACAACATTTAATTAGCTCCTAGGATTTGTCCTGCGGGAAGGGCATTGTTTCAGGAGTAGCAATTACAAGCAGTTACTGCCCCCTCATCTACCCCAACGTATCTGACTCTCTCACTGGGATTATAGAGAAAGACAATTATGCTTGGAAAAGGGCAGTAGTAGAGTACTTGCATGCCGTGGCTAAGCAGCCCCCAGGTCTGAGTCACAGCGGTCCTAGAAACCCAGGGTAGAGGCCTACGCTGGGGATTTCACTGTGCTTTTTTTAACTACAACTTCAGAACGTGTATCTTTGACCCATGTCCGCCCATTTTTAATCCAAAATATCATTTCAAAAGCACATCTACAAAAGGTTTCTCCATTTAGGGTCCGGGCAGACAGGCACTCCCGGCTTTTCCTTCTGCCCACTCTGTGGCCTTTCTCTCTCTCTATTATCTGCCTCCAGTGGTGCCGCCTGCCTAAGCCACCACTTGCTTCTGATGTAACCGCACCGTTTCCAACTCATGGCTTTGCTGAGTCTGGAACACTCAACAATCTCAGTCTATTTTGTCATCGATTGCATCTCATAAAATCAATTCTCCTCCTGATCCCTGTGGCACTGTAGAAATATTTTGGATCATTATTCAAGCCTCCATCAAAGGGCTCTTTAAGAGCTGGCATATACAGCTCTTGAAGACTTGGTTTAAATCCAAATCTTCACACTAAGTAACTAAAGGCTCAGGATTTTTTCCCTAAATATCAATCATTTCAATTCTAAAATGCAGGCATGAATATTAATCTCCCAAAGTTGATGAGGTTGAGAATGGCTCATCTCTAAACATGCTTTGTCAAGGCTCTCAGGAGTCTCCACCACTGAGCAGGTGTGATCAGTATGGGTAAGGATCACACCTGCTCCCACCAGCCCCCGGAAAAGCACAGGCTTCGGACTGTGTTATGTTGGTCCAGTAAAAAGGAAAGAATCTGAAGGCCCAACAAGTTCTGAGTTCTCAACTGTACACCCCAAATAAACAAAGCAAAGGTCCAGCCAACTGGCAAGTGTTATACACTGCCTTTTCCTGGCATAAAGACACTCTTGCTCTGGACGCAGTATCTCTTTCTGAAGCTCTCAGGACCCACAGGCTGTCTGGGATGACTCACGCAGCTCCAAAGAAACGGAGGTATAATTAGGAACAATCATCTGTAATTTAATGCAATAGCCAGGACAAAAGTAGAATAAATGGGCTGAACAAGTCACAGCAGTAGAATTACAGAATATAGCCAAATGCCTAGATTACCGCGAATTCATCAAGAGAGACGAATACAGCCCTTATTCACATTAATTTTTTTTTCTTGTGTGTGTGATGCTTCAGTTTGGTAGTTATTTTGATAGACTTTTTGTATGTTAAGTGGGGTGTTTCTGTGTGCCTGTTTTAGCTTTGTTTTTGTTTTTTGTTTTAAAATTCATAATCTAAAGTGAGCATCTATCAGCAGGACAACAGTATGGGGAAAGTGTCCAGGGCTGATGCTTAGAGGACTAGATAAGGACTGTTGAAATGAGACACAGGTTGTCACAGGCCGTGCCCACTATGGCAGTGTAAAGGCCAGAGAACACCTCAAGTCATTTTAAACAACGTGTGTGTGTGTGTGTGTGTGTGTGTGTGTGTGTGTGTGCGTGTGTGTGTGTTCTGTTACAAAGCCCAGGATATCCTAGCACTAGATGTGTAGCTTAAGTTGGCTTTGAACCTGTGATTCTCAGACTCCCAAGCAAGAACTGGGATAAGTTCACAATACTTGAACTTTCTCATTATCATCTCTCAAAGAATAAAATAAATGGTGTTTAGAGCAAAATTTGGGTTGTGTAATGCCATCTTGGCTTTTGTTCTTCATCGTGAAATAGTAGCCAACTAAGGATGGTCTGATAGGTTTACAATCTTGAAACTTCAGTTTTCTGTGGTGTAAGCCGTAGTTCAAAGAAGTAAAGGGAAACACAAGGGTTTCAAAGCTATGGCAGTGGAAGGGTAGAACAGACTCCCTGCCCCCTACATATGCCCTTCCTGGTCTAGCTCTGCTTCCAGGGAGGGGCCACAGAGAAGCAGAGGGTCCAGTACGGCCACCAGACCCCAGGGTGATCTCATGAAAGGCCAGTGATCAAAGCACAGATATCCTCCTGACACTCAGTCTGCACTGACTGCAAAGTACCACACAGCCAAGAGAAGCCTTAGTGGATTTCTATTTTTAATTTTTTAAGAGATAAAATAGTGCCTTTTGGTCTTGAGTTTCCAAATATCAAAAAGGAAAATGGCTCAGAGTACAGTTAGTCCATATCCGGTCAATAAGGCAAACAAATGGAAGAGCACCAACTATCACTCAGGGGAGAGGAAAGCGGAAGAGTGTGGGGTAACACAGGTCCAGCAACAAGGAGGTGTGGCTCTCTGGTGGTGGAACAGAGACCAGGAGCCTCACCTAACACTAATCCAGGAGACTGTGGTGAATGAAGCTGGCAGCCCCTACCCACAGGGCAAACCCAGCACTCTCACAAGCCTCATGTCATAAGAAGACCCATTTTTAGGAATTTCTCAAGTCTTAGCAGGCTCTGGCCAGTGCCTTCTTTAGAGGGAACCTATTGTTTAAGACCAAGCTATGGTAAGATAATGGCAGCAGAGAATTACAAGTCAGGGAATCTGCTGCCAAATGCCACAGCCAGGGATGGGGAGGACAAAGAGCTAAGAGAGGCAGGCACGGAGGAGGAGGCGGGGGTGAGGGACACTATGTGCTAAAAGGTTCCAAGGCTCAGGGGATGTGGAAAAGGGGACTGAAAGACTTTAAGAGGCAGAGGCAGTAGATGATGACATCCACATGGTGTCTTCCAGATACAACAGTCAGTTGCACACGTCAACTCCACAGTCTGCATGTGATACAACATGCACTGGACCTGTACAAGACCAAGTCAGACAGAAACCCAAGCATGGCAGGGAAAAGTGGTCATAAAGTCCCAACCCAATCCGTGATCTGTTGGCAGCTGGGGGCTTCTGGGAGATGAAGAATAACTACTCTTTGAGAGCATGGCTTATATCGGTTGACTAAACTCTGGTGGGTCATCCCATGCCTGGAAGCACATGGACAGCACAAATTGGACTCTGTGGTTTAACAGAAAGAGGTCACGAAGTTGGGAGTTTAGAGGAGTTCTTACAAGAAGTTATGGGTGATTATAATGAAAATATCTCATATAAAATTCCCAAAGAATTAAATTTTTTAAAGGTTCATGTACAAGACGCTCAGATCAGGAAGAGAAGGTTCCATGAATGATAATATTGTCTTCTGTGTCTCATAGCTGAGTTCATCGCCTGAGCATAATTAGAGGCTGGTCACCGCTGGACTGAGGTGGCAGGCTCTAGAACCGAGTATCTGACATGAGGTTCAGGGTCAGTAGGATTGGGAGCTCTGAGGTGTTCAGTTCTTGGCTTCTGCAGCTTCATCCTGCGAGCACGCATTTACTGCCGCGTAGGTGGGGCCAACATGAGGCATTCCTGCACAGGTAAGACTGCTCTGTCTGTGTCTGCCACTTCTCACGGATGCCAGCGCCCCCTTCGTTAGCACACTAGCCACACAGACTCTAGAGGGTCTGGGGAGCACGTGAGAAACTGCTCAGCCCACAGAGTGTAAAACTAAGCGTGCCCAGCAAAAGCTCCTGGTGTGTGAAGGACAGGGAAGGCATATCTGGACTGTCTGACCGACCCCTGGTTGAGTCCACAGCAGTCAAAACAGAAGGACAGACAGGAAGCCTGCAACTTCACCTGAGCCTTCTCCACCCGACTGACTCCAAGTTTAGAGGACTCAGAAAGTAACCGCTCCACACTTGATCTGTTACTGTCCCCATGTACCGTTTTACTAAACTTGCATGGGACTTAGCTTTATTTTTATTTTGCATTTTTATTTCTTTTCTTATATTTATATAATTTTGCTTAAGGACCTTTATTTTTCGGTAACTTTTTATCCTCTGCTCTCTTCTCTCCCTCTTCATAACAATCTCTAACCTCTTCTTTTTCCTTCTTTTATTAAATGTTCTCTATCTTTTTTTTCATTTTATTTATGTACTAATCTTACTTACAATCTAAATAATTTTTATTTTTTTTAAAACAACCTACATTGTTATTGTCATTTTCTTTTCTATGGTTGGCATATTAAGGGTAGATCTATATCGTATTTGGTTTGGACCTGCTGTTCTTCCCTACATCTGTTTCTTTTCTCATCTGTGCTGATGATTAGGTAACGAATCCTCAAGAATGAGCTACTCACTAATGAGATCCCCAAATATATAAGAACAACTATCTAAAGCAACAGACCCATAAATTACAACACAGGACAGAATACACTTTGTGAGAGGACTAGATAAAAAAACAGAACGGTGTATTGCATTGTGTGGTATCTCGGAGGTGAAGGAGAGTGAGGAGGACAGAGGTGGACAGGTGAGGTGTGAGTGGACTCCTTCGTGTGGCTGCAGCTTGTTTCAGAAGACACGGTGAGTAGGCAAGGCAAGAAGGCAGGTGGGGTGTGGTGGGAGCATCTAACAGAACCACTGAGGGAAAGGGTAGGGCCTAAGGATCTGCCAGGGTCTGCCTAGGGAACCTTCTAGAAGGAGCTGTGCCCTTGCTTCACTGAGCTCTTCTCTTTGCTTCCTCCTACCTTAGCCTTTTGTCTTTGCTGCACAGTCAGCTCTTTGTCCTACATGACCACAAGACCTTTCATTACAGAGAGAGAACAAACCTCAGAAATGACACGAACATACGAAGATTGAACAACACACTCTGGAATGGTAACTGGGGAAATCAAGAAAAGAGTTAAAAATTTACTAGCTACAAGTGAAAACTAAAGAATAATATCAGAAACTTTGGGACATAGCAGAAGCAGATGTTAAAGGGAACATTCATAACACTGAGAGCTGACATAGCTATTATGATACTTTCAAATAAATAACTTAATGATGCGCCTTAGAGTCTTACAGGGAAAGCAAAACACGCTCAAAATAAGCACCAAACCACTAAACAGAAACGCAATGGGGATCAGAATTGACAGTGGCTAAATGTAGATAAAATTAACAATGCAGAGAATCAATGAACAGAAAAGCTGATGGTTTAAACAAGAATGATAAACCCTCAGCCAAGCTACCCAAAAAAGAGAGGGAAAAAGATAAATCAGTAAAATTAGAGACTTCAGTGTGCATCAACACAACGGAATACAGAGAAACGTGAGGGAATCCTTGAAAACCAATGCCCTAGCACATGGGGAAATTTGAAAAGCTAGATAGTTTTCTAGGTACATATAACCTTCTAAATTAAGTCAGCAGATTATACCCAATTCAAAACAGATCTGTAAGGAATAAGCTAGCAGCTAAAACAAAGAGCCTACAAAGGAATAAAAGCCCAAAGTGGAATTACTTTTGCTCAAGCCCACCAAAACTTTAAGGGACATCATAAATGTTCCTCCAATCAGTCCATAACAAAGAAAAAGGGAACATTATTTTCAGTCTGGAGCCTGGGGGCCATCTCCTACAGCTTACAGTCCTTTTTGGCAACACAGCTCTTGCAGTGACACAGGTCTCGTTATTGTGGGGAATAGGGGCTATATAAACCTTGGGGACGTGGGAAGGGGTTTTCATGTGAGTGTCCATCATTGGCTGGGGCTCAGGTGCTGGGAGTGCTTCATTTGCATGGAGAGGAATTCCAAGTGTGAGGCCACATGACTGGCTCAAGAATTGCTAAGGTGGGAGTTGCAGGCTACATGTGCCTGAGCATGCAGGCACAGAACGGGGAGGGGGTGACCCTTACTGCTGCCGCTCGCAAGGTTGAGATTTTTCAGGGTACCGATTCATCCTCTACAGATGTAGTACAATTCATATTGAATCACAGAAGGCTTCCAGTAACCAAAGCGATCCCGAGCAGAAAGAACAAGTCTGGAGATACCACAACCCCATGATCACAAAGTGCACTGAGAGCCATGGTGATACAGTCAGCATTGTTCTGTCTTTTAAAAAGCAGTCCATGGGACGCAGAGATAAAGCTACATTGCTACAGATATCCAGTGGTGAGCAAAAGTGCCCCAAATGTACATTAGAGCAAAGGCAGACTCTTCAAAAAATGGTGCTGATGGTGCATACCCACAGATGAATGGATCTAAGACCTCAGAGGGCTGGGGATGCTAGCTCACACCTGTAATTCCCGCTCTCAATGGGCCAAGACAGGAGGACTGGTGTGAGTGCTAGACCCACCTGGGCTGTAGTATGAAGACCCTTTATCAGAAACCTCAGAAGCTGAAATACTTTGAGACCAAAAAGTTCTGAAATTAATCTCCCAGAGAAAATGACAAAGGGACACACTTGGAAATCTCAGCGAAGCAAAGAATCTACGGAGCCCAGGTGCTGAGGATATAACTGTGACAAGCGACACACAAGTGAAATTATGTGAAATTAAAAATCTTGTCACACCAAGGGGGGGGGAATAGTAGAGAGACGTGCTGCAGAACGGACAAAGTTCTTTGCCATTTATATTTCTGACAGGGTGGTTAATATCTCAAAAAATTATATGTATGTATGTATATATGTATATCTATCTATCTATCTATATATCAATATAGATAGATAGATAGATAGATAGATAGATAGATATCTTAAACACAATTAATTTCCTAAATTGGCAAATAAATTGAACAGATAGTTTTAAAAATAAGAGACAGAAATTGTCACCATATATATGAAAACAATATCCCAGACTTTAGCCATTGGGTTAATTAATTAATTAATTAAAAATGCAAATAGAGCTCCATGGAAATTCCCTCTCCTCCTACTCTAAGAGTTGCTACCAAGAAAACAAACGCTCATGAACAGTGGCCTGGAAGGAGCTCATACACAGAGCTGGTGAGTGTAAGCTGCTGTAGGAACTAGGAAAATCAGTATGAAGGTTCCCCCAAACCTGAAGGGAGAACTTCTCCATGGTCTAGCTAGTACACACCTGGGCATTGGCCCAAAGAAATATAAGTCCTCACACCACAGAGCTGCAGGCACATCTGTGTTCACTGTAGCGTTATGCACAGTTCTCATGTTATGGAACCAGTGCTGATGCCGTCAGCAGACAGATGCATAAAGGCAGTGCCCTGTGCACACCGAGCTGACCTTAGCCAGCTTCGAAAAAGGTTGGCGTCAGGTGATTTGTGTTAAAATGGATGGAGTATTGTGTTAAGTGAAACAAGCCAGACTCACACATATGAAAAAGGAGGAAGAACAGAGTAATGGGGATATTAATATAAAGCCAATTATCAGAGATTTTCTCTCCTAAGCTGAATCTAGATTTTAAAACCTATTAGTCATCTATCAATCAATTGATCTATCTATGACATGAAAGATGATGCTGATTTTTGTGGGTAGCCAGGTTTGCAGCTGGAACCTGAGGGTGAAGGGAAAGAAATGAGAACATTGTGTGTGCATCCGTCTGTCTGTCTGTCTGTCTGTCTGTCTGTCTGTCTGTCTGTCTCTGTGTGTGTGTATAGTGTCTGTGTCTGTGTGTGTGTATGTGTGTGTGTGTGTGTGTGTGTGTGTGTGTGTGTCTGTGTGTAATAATAACAGCAAAATAGAGTGATGCATTCATGGCCATGGGATGGGGAAACCCATTGCTTTATTAACTAGTTACAATGTAATTTAGAACCTGTAAAAATAAAAGGCCAAGAAAGGCTGCAGAGGCCCTGGCACAGACTGGTGAATACTTTTTTTTTTACTAGGCATCTCGGGCCCTGCCTTGTTGGTACATGAATTCCTTGTGACCCTTCAGCCAGTGGCCACAGCTCTGCTCTCATTTTCTGACTCTCTTGCAAATGAAACATCTAGGTTTCACATATGACCCTGCATTCAAAAAGCTTTATTAACCTAAGACCCTGAAAGCTGTTATCCCAGCAGCCACTGCAAGTACTTTGGTTCAAAGCATATCACTTAAATGACTCCATCTATGGTAAGCAAACATGAGCCGATGTCAATATTTTTCTCTCTAGGATCCTCTTTTTCCTCCAATACATGAAAATAGAAAACAGAAGACAACATTGACTCCTCCCTAAGCCCTAGGCAGTGGTGGCATTTCCTCCACTCCCTCTGATGTACTTAACTCTCCCATGGTACAATGATTCAGATGATGTGGACAAGATCCCAAGTTCCCTCGCTAGCGAGACTCCAACCACCCCTGTGTTGCTGGACAGTTTCTGAATGTGTATATATTTTGTTTATGGGTTGTGCCTTTAGTCAGTACCCAAAAGGGAAAGTAACGGGGCTGAAGGATTAGAACCATTTTCCCTCAGAAGATTGCTTCCTGGATGCACTGCCACCTCTGTGAATGTAATAGTCACTTTCAACTTAGAATTCAGTTGAATAATCCCCATTAAATGACCCCAACCCTCTGTAGGGTACAGAGAAGCCATGAATAACAGGCCTGACAGCATCAATCAGAGAGATCACACAATAGATACTCTTCATAGCCTTGAC
>OU015750.1:113618871-113630466 GCA_907169655.1 Acomys percivali
GAACATTGTGTGTGCATCTGTCTGTCTGTCTGTCTGTCTGTCTGTCTGTCTCTGTGTGTGTGTATAGTGTCTGTGTCTGTGTGTGTGTGTGTGTGTGTGTGTGTGTGTGTCTGTGTCTGTGTGTAATAAATAACAGCAAAATAGAGTGATGCATTCATGGCCATGGGATGGGGAAACCCATTGCTTTATTAACTAGTTACAATGTAATTTAGAACCTGTAAAAATAAAAGGCCAAGAAAGGCTGCAGAGGCCCTGGCACAGACTGGTGAATACTTTTTTTTTACTAGGCATCTCGGGCCCTGCCTTGTTGGTACATGAATTCCTTGTGACCCTTCAGCCAGTGGCCACAGCTCTGCTCTCATTTTCTGACTCTCTTGCAAATGAAACATCTAGGTTTCACATATGACCCTGCATTCAAAAAGCTTTATTAACCTAAGACCCTGAAAGCTGTTATCCCAGCAGCCACTGCAAGTACTTTGGTTCAAAGCATATCACTTAAATGACTCCATCTATGGTAAGCAAACATGAGCCGATGTCAATATTTTTCTCTCTAGGATCCTCTTTTTCCTCCAATACATGAAAATAGAAAACAGAAGACAACATTGACTCCTCCCTAAGCCCTAGGCAGTGGTGGCATTTCCTCCACTCCCTCTGATGTACTTAACTCTCCCATGGTACAATGATTCAGATGATGTGGACAAGATCCCAAGTTCCCTCGCTAGCGAGACTCCAACCACCCCTGTGTTGCTGGACAGTTTCTGAATGTGTATATATTTTGTTTATGGGTTGTGCCTTTAGTCAGTACCCAAAAGGGAAAGTAACAGGGCTGAAGGATTAGAACCATTTTCCCTCAGAAGATTGCTTCCTGGATGCACTGCCACCTCTGTGAATGTAATAGTCACTTTCAACTTAGAATTCAGTTGAATAATCCCCATTAAATGACCCCAACCCTCTGTAGGGTACAGAGAAGCCATGAATAACAGGCCTGACAGCATCAATCAGAGAGATCACACAATAGATACTCTTCATAGCCTTGACGGCATCAATCAGAGAGATCACACAATAGATACTCTTCATAGCCTTGACGGCATCAATCAGAGAGATCTCTTCATAGCCTGGTATGATGGTGGCTTATCAATGCTGAGGAAACACAGTCCAGTGAAAGTGCCATGACAACATCAGTGGCTTTATCAGAGTCCCTGAGCAATTTTCTGTGTCTAAGTTCACCTAACTTTCCCATTGTTAACAAAACAAGCTGATGAAAAACAGATGTCTGACCAGAGGAGTCAGTCAGTCTTGTTTCTCTGCATAGGAAGGAGGGGGAGGGAGAGAGAGAGAGAGAGAGAGAGAGAGAGAGAGAGAGAGAGAGAGAGGGAGAACACTAGAGACTGGGCTTTACACGGACTTTGAAGCCTCAAAGTCCACCCAGTGACACACTTCCTCCAACAAAGCCACACACACTCTTGGCCACACACCTCTGTCTGGAATGGGACAGGGTTCTGTGAAACACAGACACACAGTAGCCTTATGGAGAAGGAATCCATGCACCCAGCATCTACCATTAGGTCTGTCAAGAGTAATCCTGAACCAGGTGGGATTTCCCTTGGTGGGAGGCTCCCATTTGTCACTTATGCTTACCTCTTGAAACACCTGTAGGTGGAGACTCCTGACACCCTCTAAAGTCATTTCAAGCACTTGTTGGTTAGTGCTGTGTAGCACTGTCCCAGGGAAAGAGCCCACTAGTGCTGTGCGGCACCCCCTAACTCAGGTTCCCGCTGGGAAGAGCCACCTCGAAGCACACATACTTACATATTTAGAAAAATACGAAGCAGCAGCTGTCCTAGAAGCTTGGACCTCCAGGTCCTTTGCACTAGGAAGTCACTGCCATCGCCCCAAGTCTCAGGGAGGCACCTAGGCAGTCAGCCATGCATAGCTCTTCTTCAGAGGCCAGCGGAGGACATAAATGCTTTATCTACCCTCCTGTTGCCACAAGACCAGCCACATGCCAACTGCGGAAGGATGGCCCCAGGCGGCCACCAGGACTTAGGCATACTCTCTTGCAGTTTCAAGGAGCAAACTAGATGGTCTATTCTCAGGGGTGGAACATTCTGAGGCCCAGAAGAGCATCTGAGCAGTCTTGTCAGTCTATCCCAGAAGTGATCGAACAGCTCACCATCAGTACAAGCCACTAACAGCACTTAGACACTGACAGGCACCCCACTGGTCTCACAGACTGGGCCCTGACTTCTGACAACTACTATGCCTTGCTTTTGAGCATCCTGTATCACACCCACCTGAGCCCACTATAGTGGACCAGTTTGTACAGTTCCTGGAAATGGATAGACATCATATCTCTATGCCCTGATACCTGCGTCTCATCCACGTGAGTTGCCTCAACTCATTTGAGGAAGATGGTGGACATTCCACATGCACTGTTGTCCATACCATGCCCAGCACCACAGAAATCCTCTCTTCTAAAAAGCTACGTCCCAGTATCATAAACTCTAGAACCTGGGCTACAGACATATAAAGACGTAGGCAATGTTGAGTGTGGAATTACTTCTGAGGAATTACTTCTGACAATACGCAAAAGTACATACCCATGCATCATTTTTTAATTGAATTTACGTATTTTAAAATAAATAATTGCCCAACGGAAAAATAAAAATATGATTATAACAGACCCCAGTGAGATACAAGAAAGTCTAAGCAATTTAACAAGATCAATGATATAACTGAAATTCATTGGTGATAATGAAAAAAAGATTTGAGATAGGAGAGTTATAGAACACTATAAAGGACTTTAAGAATGATTTGGGCTCCAGCACTCATTCTTTTCTGTATCCTGCCTGTGGATATGATGCAGCCAGCTGCCTCTCAGTTGCTGCTATACTTCCAGAATTGACTGAATCCCTTGAACTATGAACCAAAATAAACCCATCTCCTTTAATTTACTTCTTGTCAGGCATTTTATGACATTAACAATAAGAGTAACTAATACAGATAAGGGAAACTCAAAAAATTTAAACCCTAGGAGAAATAGATACATTTCCAGATATATACAACTAACCAAACTGAACTGATCAATAAAAATACAAAAAAAAAAGTAATAAAATTCTTTTAACAACAGCCAAAGCCCAGGGCCACACAGCACTAGTAATGTTTGTCATCAAATCAAAGAGTTCAAACCATCCTTTTCAAAGAATTACAAATAATTAAAAGGAGAACCAAAGTCATTCTCAAATGTCAGCATTGTTTTTGATCCTCAAACTAGACACAGACATAAGAAGGAGCCCTGAAAAAAAGCCCACGATAGCATGTGTGATGACTCATGAAAGCTGAAACCTCGGAGCTCTCTGTAGGCATCTTGACAATGAGAGTCTTCTCCACCTCACAACAGCCCTTTCTAGCTTATACAAACTTCAGGAAAGGTGGGTCTTGTGAATCTTCTCAGTTTCAGGAACCTTCTGAGACTTATGAGTTGTTTACTTCCTAAGCCTTCATTTGTAGCCCCCAGGATGAATATGCTTCAAATTAGAATTGCTGCACAACTATGGAAATTCATTTTTTATACCAGCCCTTATCACATTCTTCACAGTAATAGACAGAGACAGTGCTGCCTCCTCTCCTGGCACACAACAAAGCTTTCTCTAGCTTTCCCTCCTTCTATCGACTTTCTCCTCCCTCTCTTCAGTCAAGTTATAAAATACTCAACACTTATTGTTTCTTCTGAATACATCACCATATAGTACATACCTTTCCTACTCTACCAAATTGGCTTTTACTCTGTTCACAAATATTATGGTAATTATTTAGTCATTGGTAGCTTTTTATCCTTTAACTTTTGTTTATGGCACTTGAAAATAAATTTCATGCATTTTTTTTTTTAAAAAATGCCTCTTCTCTCAGTGTTCAGAAACAGTCTAAACTCTGGCAGTTCGAATGAGCTGTAATGAAGACTTTGGATTCTCTGCTCTGTAGTTTCAGTGAGTTTGCCATGTTCTGCCAGACAAGAATGGCTGACGTTTGTGGGGTTAAACAGGTCTGTTTATTGGACAAACATCCTTCTAGTACAGAACCTGAAATTTTCATCAGTGTACTCTCCAAGTCGGCGGTCCACATGAGATGCCCCAGCCTTTGAAGTAGGAGCCAGGGAATCAAGAGAGCTAGAGTAGGGAAGACTCCTACAGGAAGAATGAGTCAGTGAAATCACTTCAAGAAGGCACTTGAGGGCAAAGGGGAGAAATGGCAGTTTACTATCAATCCCAAGACTACTAATCCGATGAATGGGAGCATCTCGTCTCTGGGGCTGGAGATAGAATAAACACATCAGTATATTAAGTTCTGGTAGAGACAGAGGCTGAGAAACGTAATACCGGCAGTGTGATAAGGAAAGCGAGGGTATCTACAGGGATGCCTTAACTAAAGCCACATATCACCACTCCTGGGAATTACAGTGGATCCGGGCAGCGAAGAAATGAATTAGAGAGAATGAAAATGCTTCCTTAGGAGCAGGAGGAGACTCAAGGAACAGGACTAGCCATGCTAAAGCCCTACTGGGACATGGGCTCACGGAGAAGCTATGAGGACAGTGGGCAGGGACAAAGGCAGGTCTTGAGGGGAACAGCCGTGGGGTTTTATGTGCTAACAGAGCATTTGTACTATTTTTTGGCAGGGGATTGAGTTTTGAGAGTATGACTCCGCATCCTGCGTGGAACAGGAACTGAGCGGCAAGGTGTGGGTTGTTCACGCTAGTACAGTCACGAGGGATTTGACTCTGGGAACATCCGTGAAGAGCCCAATAACACAGGACTCCCAGCTTGTGAGTGTGACTTCTGAGTTTTGGACCTTCACAGTTAGACATGCTGTTAATGGTGTCGTGGAGATTCTGAGACGGGAGCAGCATGAGGCGGACAGCGCTTCGGAGAGGGGTTGATTTGAGTTTGTTTGAGAGGGTGTGTCTAAGGACATCACAAACAGCAGCACAGGTGGGATTTTAGATATGTTCCAGTCGCCGAGTGGGAAATGTGAACCGCACAGCCACCAGGCAGTGAATTCTTACACACAATGGCTTTAAGACTGGAGACTTAGCCACTAAGAGTCCAAATAGAGAAAGGGCAGAGGGGAGAAAATCCAGGTCTGTGGAATGCAAGGAGCCATGAAGGCGAAATATTTGAGAACAGAGTCACTGAGCAGTGTCACTGAGTTCGCTGCTGGATGGAGAAGGTTGCAGGTTGTTGGTGTCCTTGACATGAGGATATTAATGGACCAGCTGCGCTCACAAGCTGAAGTGGAGGGAAGAGAGATGAGATAATATAAGCTAGACATGAGAGTGATCCCTCCCCAGAAGGAACAGGCACAGCAGAGGAGAAAAGGCCCGCGCCAGTTTATGTTTGTGTCACTCAAAAGGTCATGCTTATTTGCTGAATGTGATCTCATGTAGGGACAAAGTAATGACTCCAAAGGGAGAAGGGATAATTTAAAAAAAAAAAAAAAAAAGAGCCCCAGGGAAGGCAAGAGGGGAGGGTGTACTGAACAAAAAATAGTGTTATTTGAATGCCCAGGAGCCACTCATCCATTTTAGCAATGACTGTGGAGCAGCTCAAAGGCCACCTTGTTGGGCTGAGACATTTCCTGTAGCTTTTATTTGTGTGTGGCGGGCGGGGGGGGGGGGGGGGGGAGGGAGAAGAGAGGAGAGAGGGGGAGAGAGAGAGAGAGAGGGAGGGGGAGGATTAGGATATAATAGTGAAGTAGAAGCAGGAATATTGGACATTTGAGTGGAGGAAAGAAAATGTAGACATGTCAGAGAATAAGATTGTAATTTAACCACAGAAATTTATAGGGCTGCCAAGCCGGAGAACTATGGGGATAAATATAAAGAGCGGCTGGTTGACACGGTGACAGGCCACTCTGCCAGGGCAGGGACCATGATTGCTTTTTCTATGTAACTCCTGAGTCTTCCACAGGAAGTGTGCAGTGGCTGGGAGGACAGACAGCACCACAGATTAGAAAGTGCTCTGTTTACAAATACACCTCCTCCACTGGTGAAAACAAGAAGTAGAACCCACTCGCTGGCATCTCCATCCTCATCATCTTATGTGCTACATCTGAAGGTCTTCACGCATTATAAAGTCCTCATGTGAAGATGTGTTAGAAAGAGCTTTGCTCCATAAGGCTCTTGTGAATGTGGCAAGTTCTGTGCTGCCAGGGAAACAACACAGGTATGTTTCGGCATCACACAGTCACACATCTGAATCCTATATGAAGTGAGTATTAGCTATGCTAACTAAAATATATGACTCAAACTCCATCTACCCCTGATTTGATCAGTAAAATAAAAATGTCAACCTGTATTTCATATGCCAAGTTCAAGGGGAGTGTGTATTTAGGGAGGCCCTCCTGCTGTGCACAGTGTAGGATGTCATCAAAGAACAAAGCCAATACCCAGCCTGGGAGGCCATGGCAGAGTGATTGACACCAAAACCACATAACCAGCTAGGAAACTGGGCAGGAACCTGAGAGGATGCTGCCTTCTGTTATCAGCCCAATTCTGGGACAGGACTCAGCTCTGAGACAGTGGAAATGATGTCATCCCTGAGAGGTTTTTAAATCCGGACTCCATTGGGGGGGGGGGGGGGAATTTGTCTTTTCCTGTTAGCTTTAACTTTTCCTAATCATTTTGGTGGCTTTGACATCACTATAGAGCTTTACTCCCTTCTGTCTCGATCTCCCCACAGTATTTTTGCTTACATAAAACAAGCCATTAGGCCAGGCAATGGTGGCGCACGCCTTTAATCCCAGCACTTGAGAGGCAGAGGCTGCTGATCTCTGTGAGTTCGAGGCCAGCCTGGTCTACAGACGAGTTCCAGGACAGCCAAGGCTACCCAGAGCCACCCTGTCTTGGGCAGGAGGGACCCACACCATCAGAATTGGGATAGGTCTTGAATATATCTAGCAGTGGCCCCATTCACTTTAGATCTCCTTTCTTTTGAGTCAACATCTCCACTGTTTTGAGATCAGCAAAGTAAAATATCCACCTGGCCTTTGTACTCCGTGGGTACCATTTCCCTCCCCCACTTCTGACTTTGCTACTATGTTGAAATTGTCCTTAAATTAGAGATTGAATTTGAAAGCTACACAAAACAAAGTAACATTTGTTCCTAGATACTTCCTCCTCTGATTTTTTTTTTTTTTGCCTGCCTTTGTGTAAACTAATGCCAGTTTTATTGTCAGAATTCAGAAAAGCTACTAGTTTCCTACTGTGAAATACATTCATTTCTACCTTTGCTTGTATGTAGAATCTATTTTTGTGTGTTCTGTGGTTTAAAAATAAAACAGAACCTTGACAGTATTAGCCATTATTATAAAAGACAAAACTAACACTAAACAATGACAGCTTTGAGTTTACAATTTTGTATTTGCAAAAAACAGTAATGTTGGCTCTGAGGGTAATAATTACAGTCCTGAAAGGTGGGAAAATTTATGTTCACGCATGTACACACACATATACACCCATGCATGGATATACATACACACACATACACACACTCAGACATGGCTGGAGTTATGTAATATACTATGAAAGAAGAGATGTAATATAAGTTTACCAAGAAATAGCATAAAGTATAATCAGCATGAATAATTAATATTAAAGCAGGCGTTATGCTTTGTGTCACTTGGTTTATAAAGTTTTTCATGACTTCATTTGTCACTGACATCTCATCTACCAAGATTATATGAGTTCGAGAAAGCTGTCTTTATGACTACAGAGACTGAGCACAGGGCTGGGAAATGATTTGGTGAGGAAAAGTACTGTCTGGGCAAGCATGAGGGCCTGAGATGAAATCCCTGGCACCCAGCTTAAAAGCCAAGTCTAGCCACACAGCTGTGATGCCAGTGGTTGATGGGACAGAGAAAGGAGAAGGAACTGTAGGGGTTTGCTGGCTGACAGCCAGCCTATCTAAAACATGGTGGGCCCACGTTCAGTGAGAGCCACTGTCTCAGGGGAACAAGGAAGAGAATGATAGGCAATGCTCAATGACTTATTCTGGACACTGCACAAGCACACACACACACACACACACACACACACACACACACACACACCTACTCTCATGCACACATATGCATATAACACAAAATTAAAAAAAATAGATTACATATGAATATTTACCTTTGAACATACTGACAGCCGACTTTAATCCACCTAATTAATGTAGGAAGGACATCCTACTGAAGGACATCCTACTGAAGGACAGTCCTGAGACCAAACAGATTCTGTTGCTACAATAACCCTGAGCCATTAGCAAGAAGAATGCCTCAACCACTACATAGGCACCTCACAAAAATTACTAAGGAATGATATTAGATCATCATGGGTTCAAAACAGGAAATTCAGCTTCTGGGAAAATGAAATAGGAAGTTCATGTCATTCCTGAGAAGTAGCCAGTTCCACAATTTCGAGCCAATTTGAAGCAAGCTTTAATTAAGTACTAGCCAAGTACGGACTCTGGCCACTGTATAGTGAATATCCTGAACTCTGGCCAGATCCACCCCTGGCCATTCCCAGAAAATGGCTGTGAATCACTTTTTGCAGGGACTTAAAAAAACAAAACCTACAATTCACCACATTTCCCATCAGGTCCAATCAGGACAAAGCATATATACTGACGTATTTCCTACCTATGTACCTCCCACCCATATGAGATCAGGCACATCTGGTACAGGAAAAGGGGGTCAAACAAACTTGTTTTGAGGAGCGAAACACATGGCTTGTTATTTCCCAAGAACTACAACTAACAAAGGCTAAGAGGGGAGCTTTGGGGCCATGACGCAGCCCCCAATTTAGATAGAAACACTCTTCTAACACACATCAGCATGAGGTAGATGGAGTCCTGCCCCTAGCCATTAAGGAGAGTACGTTATCTCATACTGTAGACTGAGCCGACCCATGGCCATTAAAGACAGCAGGTTATCTCATACTGTAGACAGAGTCCCACTCATGGCCACTAAGGAGACTAGATTATTTCTGTTAATCCTCCCCAGAAAATACTCTTCCAGTCCTCGGTAATTTCAAGGGAACATTCTTCCAAATGTCAAAAGCACAGATAACACAGTCATGCACAACCTCTTTCACACATAAGAAGAGGGGAACTAAGAATGCTACACGCTAGTGTTACCCTGATAAAACTCAAAGATGGTGCAAAGAGGAAAATCACAAACGATCACATTCCACAAATACAGACAAAAATTACTAGTGAAATAGCAACAATAGAATTCTACAATATCCAAAAGAATAATGAGCTATAAACAAGTGAAGTTTCTTCCAGGGATTCAAGGCTGCTACGATATTTAAAAATCTATCAGCATGCCCCTTAGAGAAGACTAAATAAGAAAAATTAAACAAACATAATAACTGATGCAGAAAATCATCATAGAAAATGCAACAGATTCACAGCGGAAAACTCTGAAACAGAAATAAAGAAAAAAAATTTCAACTTACAAACTGTATACAAATATCTGACAGCCAAGATCATATCTACTGGTGTGACAGTCAATGTTTTCTTCCTAATATGGGGAAGAAGTCGAAGGTGTGTGTTCTGATCATGCAGTGAAGGGTAATTAGAAACTATAGTTGGTGGTATATAAACTGAGGGAATGAGATGAAAATCATACAAACTACAAAGATTATTTGCAGATGATCTGTTTAGAAGGTTCCAAGGACTATAAAAAAAAAAGTCATATGTCTATAAAGGAAATTTTGCAACATTTTAGGATTAATACAGCATATAAAATAATCTGTATTTCTGCCTACTTTCAATAGATATATTCACTCAGAAATTAAAAATAAGATGCTGTTTAGTGTGACTCAAAATCTTATACTAAGGAGCAGACCTTTGAAAAGCATATGGAAAACATACATGGAAAGTGCACCACACTAGTAAAAATGGAATCCAGACACCTGAAAAGACACGCCATGATCAGGGATTAGACAGCCACAAAGAGCTTCCGGTTCTACTAAAACTGATATTCAGTCTTAAAGTTAATCTTGAACTCTTCCGAGACTTTTGTAGATCTAGGCGCAGATACTCCAGAACTAACGTGGGGAATAAAAGGACGTAGAATATCTGAAGTAAATTTAGAAAAGGATTAAAGGGGTAAATGGTTGATTACACAGCTAAATGAAGAGTGTGCAGATGTATGGGGGTTGGGGGAGCATGAAACACAAAAACTACTGTAGTTCGTATAGAGCAATGAAGCCCTCTAGAGAACTTAGAAGTAGCTAAATCTCAGTGACATGCCTAATTGTGACAGAGATGAGAGCAACAATTGTGCCTGTGCTACCCAACACTCACACATAACTTGAAAAAAAAAAAAGGCCAGTGTGGAAAAATTAAGGTCACACATTAGAAAAAGTAAAACCTCACATGGACCATATTAAACACAAAAGATGACATTTTGGAGAGAATATTATGAGTTACAATTTCAGGATCTAAACCTGCAAAAATTTCACAGAATTTTCATTGAAAGCACCCTGTAAAATTTTACAAAATTCTCCCTCCAGTTCTTTCATTTTAAGGCCAAGAGAAAATGAGAGAGAGAGAGAGAGAGAGAGAGAGAGAGAGAGAGAGAGAGAGAGAGAGAGAGAATGAGAGAGAGAGAATGAGAGAGAGAGAATGAGAGAGAGAGAGAGAGAGAGAGATGTTTCTGTTTAATCTAGTTGTGTTGCACGTACAGGCTGATACCATAAAGCCATGCTATACCTGGGAAGCGTAGCCAGTGTCCAACACACTTCTCCACTTGTGGCCAAGCAGACAGACAGATAAGAGTATGCACAGACCACAAAGCTCATCGGGAAGCCCATTCCTCAGGACGGACAGGCCAGTGGTGTAGAAAAACACCTTGCTTCCGAAAGAGGAATTGCCACAGAGCTGCCAGTCCACCATCTTTGCAGTTAGAAGGGACAAGTGGAAGAGGATGAACACTAATGTCGGGCTGACTAGGCACCATTAACAAACCCTTAGCAAGTAACATGGAGCCTTGGGGTGCAAGAAGACTCCCATGTGGCCTAAATGGGAGTCTTCCTACAGAGCTGGGCGAACAAATAATGAGAAAACATAAAGATGAAAATGAGGCAAGTCCAGACACCCTGCTAAACTGAGTTATGTACTAATAAAATACAGGCAGCGTCCTGTTGAACCATGACAGACACACAGTGATGACTCAAACACAGAACATGACCAATGAAACTAAGCATCCTACATCACAGCTCAAATAAACTACCAAGCTAAAACGAAACAGAAAGCCAGAAGCAGCAGCTAAGAAGACTTCGCTAGCCACCTCCAAGCCCCAGGTTTTAGGTACACAGTTCCTTACACATCTACAACAGAGTACAGGAAAGCGGACCACTTAAGCCCACAATCAACATTTCAAAAATTAGTCATATACTAAAGAACAAAGAACTAATTGTGTTAATTATAAACATTACTTTTATAATACAAATTTATGATGGAAAGTGTGGGAAATGCCTGTGAATTAAAAAAGAAAGAAAGAAAGAAAGAAAGAAAGAAAGAAAGAAAGAAAGAAAGAAAGAAA
>OU015750.1:113630476-113641592 GCA_907169655.1 Acomys percivali
AAAGAAAGAAAGAAAGAAAGAAAGAAAGAAAGAAAGAAAGAAAGAAAACTCGCTAAGTTTCAGATGAAATCTTAATTCAAAGCGGGTATGCCAAAATATTTTTAAAAATCAGTAATGATGACCACTAGATGGTTTCATAATCTTAAGTAAAGGTCTTAATTAAAACGCGTGGCCCCCAAACCTCTATGTATTAGATACTGAATTCTGACAGTGAGAAATGTGTAGAAATTGTCCAAAGAACAGAGAAAGGATAATGGTTAGAGGAAGAGGTGAATTAACTGAACACTTGATGCTCTACCTAACTGCAAAGTCAACATGACTTATGCATTTCTCGTATGCACAGCATCAACGGAGCAGGGAGTAGCTGCCGTGATCAAATGGGGGGGGGGTCATGTACTTCAAATGCTCTGCCAGAGAACAGGCCAGAGCACGGAGGAGATTTACAGGAAGATATTGAATGTGTCGACAAATTAGCTTCAAAGGTGCTTGAAAAGCTGGGTGAAATAGAACATTCTCTGGAAAACTACAGGCTCACAAAAGAGACAGCCTACTGTGGGGGAGACTGGAGGTAGCCAGTTACTACATAGGAAATTTCGAAGATGGCATGAAACCACTGGCCTATTCATACAAATAAAAATGGTATTCAATTAGTAATAGTTGCTGATATCAACCATGAAATTTTTGTAATAGGCATATAACAATTCTTTAAACTTCATAAACAGTATTTTGGGAATTATGAGTCAGACTTTTAAAATGCCCACTTTAAAGACTGTAATAGACATTTCTGGGTGAGAAAAGCTGACTTTTCACTATGTCCTGCTGTTTGTCATTATGAGTACTTAAAGAGCTTCATTGAGGGGAAATAGTCACGTAATCCTGTCTGCCTTGTTAGAGGGAAGAGTTTCAGTAACATTACATTACGCAGTCCTACATACAGCTGCACCGGTCAGTTCTAGAACAATCATATCCCACTAAAACACACCTCAGTCTTGTGCTCCAGTCCAGCCAGCCAGACACCCTCCGGCGGATATGTCAGGTCTCAACCTCACTCTGTCCATTGATGGGTACACATGTGTCTTCAGGTCCTTCAGGACTGGTGGAAGGGCATTTCCACCAGGCTTTATTGTAAGCACTTTTCATTTTTCCAACATTCAAGGAGCAGAAATTGTTTGAGGTGACTTACATGTAACATTTTGTGATAACTTACATACAGCATGTTTATGTGTGTGTGCGCACATGCATGTACACTAAAAAGTAGCCACCTATGAAGGCCACTAGAGGACATTGGATCTCTTGGAGTCATTGGTGGTTGTAAGTAACCCTGTGTGGGTACTGGGAACTGAACTCTGGCCCTCTGCGAAAGCAGCAAGCCCTCTTAGCCCTGAAGCCACCTCTCCAGCCCCAGGTCTAACTTTAAGACATCACCACTCTGCTTTCCAAGATAACTGCAGCACAGTGCATCCCATCTGGAATCCACAGCAGAGCTGCAGATCCCCTTTATGCTGCCCAGCATGGTGTCGGCCTTTTCCAGCACAGCCATTCCAGTCAACCTAAGGCGGGATAGTACTATAATGCCCAATTGCCTTTTTGTTGAATCTGGTGACACTGAATAAGTTTAGGGCATTGCTGTCAATATTCTTGGGTTTTTAGTGAATTATCAATTTAAATTGTTTCCTTGTCTTAGCTGTGTCACAGTGTTTATCATACAGATGATAGTCTGAGTCTCACTACAAGCTATTAGGCAAATGCTTAGCAACTACTGCTATCAACTCTTCTCATATTCGAAACAATATTGTTAAGAGTGACATGTTATAAAATTGTTAAGGCTTTCTTTTCTTTCATGAATCATGCTTTTGGTCTTATAATCAATTCTCAATGTACAGTGTCAAGAAATCTTTCATAGCAGTGTTTTCGCCAATATTTCCTTCTCCAGCAGACATTATTACTATCCACTTTACAAATGGCATAGAAAAATTTTAAATGAGACCCCAAACCACAGAGTGCATGACCACCTGTGCTGGCAACAATCCCTTCAGCGTCGCTCCTGTGTGAGTCTGTTATGTCCACACCTCAGCCCCCTTCAACTTTAGCAAATGACCCTTGCTAACATTCTGAAATGTGAATAGTAGATTACCAGAGAGTTGGCTGGAGGAATTAGATTTAATAGCCAGGAACTATAATCTAATAGAAAGAACAGATGTTGCTGCAATAAACCTCACGGTGCTAGTGTCCTCCCAGATATAACATTCTTTGATTACAAAGCATGACATGTAATAAAAGTACAGTATGCAGATATCAGAAGTTGAGCTGAAGTAGACAGACCCCAAATATCTTTTTGAGGGGAGACATGTGGGTGTTGATGGCAGTTGGAGCCTCCTATTACTGTTAAGGTCCGTTTCTATCTAAAGGCCTTGAAATTTTTCAAAGCGTATCACTAAGCAGACAGAAGAAGCTTCCTTGTGGCCTGCTTTCCTTGCTTTCCAGGTCTGTAACTAGATTAACACCTTGATAGATCACTGCACTTCAGTGATAAATAATAATAAAGTCGATGCGCTATCTTTGCCTCGTATGGGCACCTTTACTTTAGGCTCCTGCTGTGCTCCACTCAAGGTAAAGGTCAAATCAGGGAAAGGTCAAGCCAACTACTATGGATTATTGCAATATTGTTTTCAGCCTGTCCAGGAATCAATAGCAAGTGTCATCATCCATTTCCCTGAAACATAGATGCTAACTTCATTATCCTGACGCACGGAAGACAGGGGAGCCTGAGCTGCAGGAGTCTGTGGCTTCTCAAGCTACCATTTGAACTAAAAAGAAAAAACAAACCGAGCAGTAGGGCACCTGCCCATGGCTAGCTTCACTTGTTTATCTCTCAAAGAAAAGGGTAAACCATTGAACCTCACAAACTCCAGCGAAAAAGAAATGCTGTAGCAGATTCCTTTCCCAAGCCTACTGGCTTAACATAAAGATGTCATCCTCATCCTACTGTGAGCGAGAGGAGCCTGCAGACAGCTGCTGTCCTGGTCCCAAGTCCCACAGTTCTCCAGTTCTAGGCAGAAAAGCAGCTTCGGCAGGCAGAGTAAATGACAGGATAAGAGTGTAAGACATTCAACCCACTGCAGTCACACTGAACGAGCTTTACTAGTTCTACGGCAAATTTAATAACTGGATATATATATAAAATCTTAGTAGGTCTTTGTAATGCTGGGTCTGATCCAGTTGAGTTTAGAGGCTTTTTAAAGAAGACGGGATGGAAGCAAGTTTGTTTACATGCCTGGGCAGGGTGTGGCATCTGTTCATTTGGATTAGGTTTTCTGCTTGAATTACACACCTCATGGGTTACAAAATCCAAGTATCCCCCCATTCTTAACATCTCAACAACTACAGAACAAAAGCAGTGTGCAAATCATACTGTAACATTTATTAAAACATTCTGTATTTGAGAGAGCAAACTGTTTTAAAAATAAGCCAAAGGTCCACAGGATATATAACATATATTCAAGGTGCTTTTCCTTTTAAAAGGAATTTCAGCTTTGGTTATTGAGCCACCAAAAAAATATGCTGAGAGCACAGAGCTGTGAAACAATACCAACATTAAATGACATGGAAATCTTAACACAAGAAAACACAGTTAACCTTCACCTAAGGACAGACTTCAAATCAGTCGTTAACCTTAAGGGATCGATCGCCGTACGGAATGAGGTGTCTGTGTTTATCATGATTGTGACTTCTTGTTACTGAGCTTAACGGCCTTCTTTCTGTGATGTAAACATCACACATAGACCTGCAAGTTTCAAATGAGTGAATTAGCTAATTAAGGAGTAAATAAGTTTCAGAAACACAGTATGTATTAAAGGAGATGATGTCTGTAGAAAATTAAATTTTTCTTCCTGTTATTACTACTTTTGAGAGAGACAGAGCTCCACCAGTGGAGATCAAGTGCCGTGGGACCATGGAGGGGGCTAAAAAGGAGCTTGTAAAGATGTTCCTGAAAATGCTGGCATCCTCAAGTGATGGGCAATATGTACTTTAACATGAAGATAAAAATAGTCAGAACCCATTTGGGATACAGGCTCGATGGAAGCGCTTGAGTTTCTGAAAAGCCATTTACATGTCTCATTCATAAAAACATGACTTTGGGAGAACATGAAATAAGATTTATGTAACATTACATAGCGCTGAAGAGTCCTAGGAGGACTCCCCTTTTGGATTAGAGTTTAGAAGAAGTCTCCTTTTATCGGAATGCTCAGACTCCACCTGTACAGCTGCACTGACGGGGAGAAAGTGTGTTGCATCAAGTTCTTTTACTAAAGATAGAGGGGATGTTGTTTTCAAAACAATGAGGCTGAGGGAAGAGCTCAGTAGGTGATATGCCTACCGTGCAAGCCTGAGGACCAGGGTTCAGATGCCTACGCTCACATACAACTAGGATGAAGGTGGACATCGCCCACCTCACCACCAGAAAGCCAGAGGCAGGCAGATGCTCACAGTTCAGCAGCCAGCCAATGTAACTAGTGAGGGCAGGGGTTCAGTGACAGTGCATATAGGGAAAGGGGGGAATGAGCTTCAAAGGGGGGTATCCAGTAAGAGATACTCAAGGTTAGCCTCTGGACTTCTGTACGTCACATGAACACACGCACCTGCACACACACACCTGCACACCTATACCTGAGCACCTATACACGCAACCAATACATGTACACTTCTGTATGCACACTCATACATTAAACCTACACATGCATATACATTCATGCACATGTATACATGCATACACACTTACGTATGTACATACACACATGTAAAATAGCAATAGGAATATATGCCTTCCATGAAGTGTACAATTTTTGCAACCCATGTCCTGATTGAACTGAGTATCTGTTTGTTTCCTGTGGAGAGGAGCAGCTTCTGGGAGAGAGCTTTCTTCTTTTCATGTACATGGGAAAGAAAAGAAAAGAAACCCATAACTCTTGACACCTCCTATTAGCTGGCACAGGACCTGGGGAACCTGGTAGATTCTGTGATTTAACCAGCAGCTTCTTCATTCCATATTTTAACAGAGGCCACCTCCCACTAAGGGTTTCATTAAAAATGTCTTAGAGGAAGTGGTGCTGCTTAAGGGTCACACACACTCTTTCTCCCTGGTTGTCTTTAGAGGCTCCTGATCACAGCATTGACTAACACCTAATGCCACTGAGAGGGGCGTGTCCAGTCCAGAGCGTGGTGTTCGTTAAGGAACAGCCAGAACTCTGCTCTCATGCTAGCACTGCCTCGTGACAGCATAACCACATCGTAGTTATTATCTAAAGACCACTAATAAGGAAGGTGGATGTTTACATCTTTGTGGGACTTTGTTTTAGGAGCCATGAATAAGACAATCAGAAACACAAACTCATCAGTAACGGTTTTCAGAAAGTGCACAGGAACAGGCAGCGAGGCCAACACTCAGAATGTCTCCTCCTATAGTAGCACACACCCGACTCACTCGTTTGCTGCAATAGTGCAATCTAATTCTGTTCCAGGGAAACGTTCCCTGAACAAGCCTAAGAAGATACATTTTACATTAATTCCCTTTTGGTTCTTTAACTGATGGGGAAAATCAGAGTAATGAATCATTAAGAACAAATGTGCTATGGACACATTCCTTTCATCCTGAGGGTGTTCACACTCACAGTAAACAGGGACACCGAAAGTTACAGAGAAAACAGAAATGATGAAGGTATCCATGTTCACTGAATTAAAGAACAAACAAACAAAAAAGGATTCATCTTAAATCATATGTAACTCACAACGTAGTAAAGCCTAGAAAATAAGAAAAGGACACAATGCACATGTAACTAGCCTCCTAAAGAGTCAATGCCTGTCTAATACTCTACAGACAGGCAACTGAGTGATGAGCATCGTGAGGAAAGACGTGGACACGTTTACACTCCTGTTCTTTACCGTGTGACAGTGAGAAGCCTAGTTTTACAATCAGATCAAGGAAAATAGAAACGGCACCTGCCTTGACCCCAAAGTTTCTTCCTACATTGATGGATATAAGGAAACCTTTTCCTCAGCAGCATTTTTTGTGAGCTGATTTAGAAGGAGGCACTGGGATGAGAGCCTTTCTTGTGCTACAGAGTCACAGGAAAGGTTAGACTGCAAGCACCAGCCAGGTGAGGCGGGCAGTGTGCCTTTCCTGACTCGGTTCTCACTAAGCAAAGCATATAGCTTAGAAAATTCAGGGATAATAATAAATCTTACACCCATTATGTCTTAAAATGAGAGTGTTGGGCACAACATCTTACAACGTTCTTTTCATGAATGGAGTCATGAAAAATTAGGATCCAGTTGATATCAACAAGGGTGACAGAAATCTACAAAGACCAGAAGTTCCCCTGAGTCTATCTAGATGAGCCTGTGTTTGCCTCAGCCTCTACTCCCTGGGAGATCTGAGGTGGGTGGGACCCTGGGGAACATCTCCAACCTGCCAGGATCCCAGATCCTTTCAATATTATAGAATCTGCTTAGTTTCAATGGATTCTTAATAGCTTCATGCCACCAACACGGTCCACTTTGATTCACACAGAGATGTATGATTCCCTTAGCTCACAAAGAGCAATTAGAGGCAAGGAACCACCTGGTGCTGAGTCTCAGACCCTTCCCGGCCCTGATGCTGCAGAGTCTGGACTTAACTAAGACAGCCTGCCCCTTCACTGTGCCTGACGTAGGGAATACTAACTTAATCGTTATATACTTAAATTTATATAGAGAGAGTTTTAATATGCATGACAATGATAGCATCAGGCTTATTGAATCAGATGAGACACAAACTAAAATAAACCCTCTTGATATATATGCAATTCTTCAGCTATTGCTGTGTTTTGGACAGCCGTTGAGTTGATTCATAAGTCAGTGATGTTTTAAATGTGCTTTTGGGGGAGTGGTTCATGGCTTGGTCACCGAGCCTCCACCATGCATTGTCCCTTTTGACCTTCCGCGCTCTGCCACGTGAACGCACCTACAAAAGCCTTCTTGTGGAAAGACTCCTCCCAGACAACATACCTACTAGGGCCTTGATTTTGGCCTGCTTGGGCCTTATAACTATGAGAAAGAAACGCATGTTCTTTATAAACCACTCAGCTTCAGGTGTTTTGTTGTATTGGCACCTGCAAACTGAGACTGTGTCCTTAAAACACTGTGTATCTAGTGACCCCATGTGGTTTAGTCTTCTCTGTATACTCAGCTCTTGTTTGCAGTTTGTGTGTGTGTGTGTGTGTGTGTGTGTGTGTGTGTGTGTGTGTTTGTGTGTGTGTGTGTTTGTGTGTGTGTGTGTTTGTGTGTGTGTTTGTGTGTGTGTGTGTTTGTGTGTGTGTGTGTTTGTGTGTGTGTGTTTGTGTGTATGTGTGTGTGTGTTTGTGTGTGTGTGTGTGTGTGTGTGTGTAGTTATAGCTATATGTATATAGTTGAATATATATACAAATGCATAGTTGGATTTATCACTCACATTTGATACTTCCACAGAAAGCAGATTAAGATGTTTAATTCATTCTTACTGATAACATATAGAAATTGGTTATTTTAAATATTAACTTTATATCCTGTGCTCTCCTGTATTCATTTTTATTTCTAATAGATTTTTAGTGGTGTCTGTAGGACTCTTAGTCTTTGTCAGCTCCTATAGCCTTATAGTTTTCCTTTCATTGTCTGACAGCACAAACACTTCAGTCAAATGAGCAAAGGTGAAGGGAAGAAAGGATGGGCCATGAATGAGGGTAGCAGAGGTGGGTAAAGTGGGAAACTAAAACAACGGAAAAGAACAAAGAATGGGATAATATGAGACACTGGTGCTAGAAGCATGTGAAGCTGCTGAAGTGGACACATTCTCTGAAAAGAGGGACTGTCAAAGAGCACTCGTCAGACACAGACAGCACCAGGGTCTCCTTGGCTGTTGTTACCTTGAATACAGTGCAAACAATCCCCTAGGCAACAAAGTAAGCTAGGTCCTCTGCACACATGTAACAGGTGTGCAGCTGGATCTTCATGTGGGAGGCGGGGGCAGGGGCTGTCTCTGATTCCAAGGCCTGCCTTCTGATCCCTTCCCCCTGACTGGGCTGCCTGCTCTAGCCACCCACAGCCTGATCTTACTGTAACTTGATAACCAGGAGAAGAAGGGAGGGATGGGAGAGGGAGGGGAGGGGAGAGAGAGGCAGTGGGAGGAGAGGAGGGAGGGGAAGCTGTGGTTGGGATGTAAAGTAAATGAATAACTTAATTTAAAAAAAAAAAAAAAGAAGTGGAGGCTTAGCCCAAGTCAAGCAGAAGAATGAGGAGGCTGCACTCCAAATGGTGTTGGCAGCTACGATGATGATGAAGTGCTGTGAGAGGGGCCAGTGCACCCTTTGGCCTTATCTTCCCCTCTCTGTTATGCAAGGACAAGGTGCTCCCTTCTCTGGGAGGGGCTGGGGGGGGGAGACAGTGACTCTGACATCTAAGAAGTGGGGATGGGATCCTGGGAACTGCAGCCTGCTGCCCTCAGCCCTGGACTCTAAGACCAGACAGACCGACCCTAAGGACATTTCTGGGTTTTTCCACTTACCCAGTAGGCAGTATTTGGTTGTTCCTCCACAAACGGACACACCCAGGTACCCTTTGGTGTTTTCTGTCCATCACACAATGTTGCATCCAGGTTCAACACGGATGCATGTGGATCCGGCTGGCTTAACACACCACTTAGCTAGAGACTGGCTCTACGCACCCTCATCTGCTCCTGTTCTTACTATTCCAGTCAATGTTCTTCAAATGCCAGGTCCCTTAGCCAGTTTGAACCTTGTTTGTATTGGGAACTGAACTCTTTTCATGTGACCCAGGCATGTCCTGGACAATCTCTCACACTCTACACACACGGTGGCATCTGCTGTTCCCTCTGTGCCACATCGCAGAGAATGAACACAAATTTGAATTAACGGAATACACGTGCGACCCACCCACACACATACAATAAAAACTTTTAATTCCTTGGGATATCTAATTGACAATAAAATTACTTGGTGATAAAGAAAACTGATTTATTTTTGAATAAATAGAAATTATATTACTCTTGTGCATAGCAGCACTGTGCGTGGGCTGTTTCCCACTACCTCAAAGTAAGTGCTGCAAAGCTTACAGCTTGAGGCTCCAAACTGAGACCATAGAGCTGGGGTCTCTCATAGTGCTGCCTCAAAAAGAACGGGGTGAACACTCCCCAGTGAGCAGACCTGCCCAATTTCCAGAACCTACCCCAAATCCGACTCTAAGTTGACTTAGGTTTTAAATGCTGTCAATGGGCAGAAACAAACACGCCTAGATACCACAGAATATTCATTTCTTCCACCCTCCTCCCTTGAACTTGGTTTTTGTTAACTTGGCAAGATGTGCTGAGTTTGTGAAATCACCAAAGTGTAAATGACTCCTAGAGATGAAATGCGAGGCTGGTGCGGGGGGCAGAAAGCAATCGCGCCCACACTTTGTTGTGCTCTGAGATCCAACATGGCGTCCAAAGTTCTTCTCATCACGTTAAGACAAATCTACAGTTGGATTAGGAAGAGGGCCTGGAGACATTCCGCTCATTGGCCCCGACTTTGCATGTGAGTGGGCCATCTCAGCCACGACACGAGCAGAGAAGAGGCCCCACAAAACTGTTTCTGTTTCTACCTGTTTTGTTTTTGTCTTGCTGAGACTGGGTCTCATATCACCCAAGCTGGCTTTGAACTCACGATACAGTAGAGGACGTCGGGGAATTCCTCATTTCCAGCCTTTCCTTCCTGGGTGTAGGGATTACAGATGTGTGCCATATCTGGTCTTTCTTTCCATATCTAAAATACAGATCTCTGATCTAGATGGAAGTCTTAGTTAAATACCACTAAATTCCACCATCAGCACTTTCAGAACTTTTTCTTCAGATGAGCTTTGATATAGTTCAGGACAAAAGTCACCACTGCTGATGTGGTTCCTTAGGAAGCCCTATCTATATGGAGTTTGTAACCAAGTTCAAATCAGAAGTATAGTTTACCATGAATGTAGATCAGTGGTTCTCAACCTGTGGGCCACGACCCCTTTGGGAGTACAACAGATTCACAGGGATTGCCTCAGACCACCAGAAAACAGAGATATTTATATTCTGACTCGTAGCAGTAGCACAGTTATAGTTATGAGCAAGACAACAGAAGTATTTTTATGGATGGGAGTTATCACAACGAGAGGAGCTGTACTAAAGGGTCAGAGTGTTAGGAAGGTTGAACCCACTGTACGGACGTTGGAGGAGTCGGCTGCAGGAAACAAAGGGAAGTGAAACGAGATGACATACCACAGCATTATAGGAAAAAAACAACATAGATTTCTTTTATTTCGAAAAAATGAAAAAGTTACTTTTTAAGAATGGCAACACTTAAGATTTAAGAGTGCAAACAAAACCTCCAAGTCATTGAATAAGCATAAGCCTTAAGATACATGTTTTAATTCCTATAATGAAGGTGAAAAACAATTCTTCATGGGTAGAATTGCTTAAACTTTTTTCTAGTGTGCTTTGTCTTTTAGGAAAAATAATGGCCAGGATTGATCTTTACTGAAAACCCAGCTTTAGTTGGACAGAGATTGACCACTTCTTGGATAACGCCTTGTTCTTATAGGGTCTCTACATTATTGTGGTTAGACATACCTCCCTGGCTCACTAGGATCTTTACCTGAGTCAAGAGAAAGTGAGGTGGTCACTCAGGGGCTGATTTATAACCACACAATAACACAGATTTTACCTCTTGGTTTTCATGGTATCCTCTTTCCACGTGACCAGTCAGTCACAAAATAAGGAAAATACTCAATGTTTTTTTTTATGTCTGTGATAGTGAGGAGGGCCAGCACATGTATAAATAAAATCAAGAAATGGGGTGTATAGGAACTGAGGAGCTGGCTCAGGCGATAAGAGTGCTGTCTGCTCTTGCAAAGGCCTTGGGCTCTAGTCCTAGCAACCACATGGCAGCTCACAACTGTTCCAGGGGTACAGACACATATACATAGGCAAACAGACAGACACACACACACACATACACACAGAGAGAGAGAGAGAGAGAGAGAGAGAGAGAGAGAGAGAGAGAGAGAGAGAGAG
>OU015750.1:113641602-113652355 GCA_907169655.1 Acomys percivali
GAGAGAGAGAGAGAGAGAGAGAGAGAGAGAGAGAGAGAGAGAGAGAGCATGGTAGTCCTAAAAACAAAACAAAACAAACAGAAAACTAGGGTTGTACTTTAATTGTCAGTGACTTCAGCTTTGGGAGGCTGCCCACTATTTCTTTACCATTATGGAGAAGAGAGAGGGGAACAGCTTTCATTAACTGCCTTTCTCCTGAGACTCACAGCCTGACTGAGTGTGAGTGTTATAATCTAGTGAGGTCTTGCTCTATGTCATTTTCAATTTTCATAACCTCCCACCATCACGGGACATAATAAATGCCAGGATGAGAAAAATATGATGTCAGAAGACTGGATAGCTGAACAGACTGTGAACAGGCAAGCCAGCCATATTCTACCATAGCCATACTGGGGACATTTGGAATGTGTGGTTACATATTAATTCTTATTTCTCACAACCATTTAGAGCTCTCAAAACATATGTGGAAAGGTTTTCAAGATTCCTCTTATTCTGTATCCTTTCTTGAACTGCATTCAGGCAAACTCACCCTGTGATAAGGGGCTGTTTGCTGTGCCACCCATCTTCCCTCACAGCATGGTTAGTCACAGGGGCTTTCCTGACACTGTAACGTCCCTTGGCGTGTACTTTTCATAATCACATTCAGTCCTGACAACTTTATCTATCTTTAGTTGGTACTGGGAATATGGTCAGATCCTAGAAAGGCTTCTTGGGTGAGCTGGCCAGCTTTGCGCGATACTGTACTGTCACACACCCACAGTTCCCCTAATGTCCCTTCAGGTGGCCAAAGAAGGAAATGTTCTTTAGACATAAGCACGGTCATTTGCACCATTTGGATGACTGGGCTGCAGTTTCCAGGGTCCCTTCCCTTTAGTTTCTCTAGTAACTCAGTTTCAGGCACCGGCGTTGCTTCCTTAAGGCTGAGGTGTTCCTCAGAAGAGCTGGATGTGACCACGAAGCTTCTCTCCAGTGAGATGCTGTCTTCCTGTCTCATTCTTCTCTCTAGCTCTCAGATCTAACGTGTTTCTGGACCACTTCCCACATGGCTATGATCCTAAGCCAATTGCTTGTGAGTTGAGCAGCATGGCGGCCTGCATCTTTATGTTTCGTCCACAAGTGAAGACTTTGAAAGCTCATAGGTTAAACACAACTTTGTCTGTAAAAATACAGACTGTCTACTTACTGACGTGTCTGGATGCCTCCAGGAAGTCAAACTACACTGCGTTAAACTTTTAGTGCTTCTTTTAGCAGCTTCTTCAATTATATTCTGGTCAGTTTTTCAAGTAAGATAAAAAATTGCCATCTTCAACGGCATTTCACAAATGACTCAAAGCCACTATGAAGAAGAAGAAAAAAGAATACAAAACAAAACAAAAGGATGAATGATTTGAAGTGTTTTAAGGAAGAATGTTTAGGTCCCCTCAGAAATGCACACTCACAGTTCTGAAGGGGTCTGGGTGAGAATTCTGAGTCCCTGGCTGTTTATCCCGCAGTGCCCGGTCTTATCTCATGGTATGTATGTGCGAATATGCTTCTCTGATAACTCTGCTAACTCAATACAAATGAATGATGACTGCAGTGAGCCAGGTGGGGAGGGTGTGATCAAACCTCAAGCATTACTCCCTTCCCTTTACATCAGGCATTGGCCACACTATTTTTTGTTGTTTTTTTCTTGGCATCTGTTAATAAATATGAGGAAATCTATTATCAGCTGAAACAAAGGTATACAGTAGGGACAAATGCCCCAACTTTTCTTAAAGAGTTCTTTTCCAGTTATCACAATTGTGAGTCTTTTGAATAATGTTGAAGAAATTGTCTTGGACACTCAGAACACATTTGTATTATAGATTAAAGACATATGTAGGAAACAATTGATTATAACCAGGAATTGAAGGGGAAGGTGAAAATGGTGTCTCTAGGGTGATAAACTTTGAACACAGCTTCTGACAACTGCCTCCCCCCAAATTTGCCAAATGGAGGCAGGGTACTCCTCTGCTAGCTTGGGGCTGAAACACTACATGGGGAAAACAGGGTTTACTGCACAGTCGTCCACGGTTATGCACAAATGATGTAAAAGACTCGGCTGCCATCACCTGGATCTGAACAAGCACCATTGCCTTTGAGGTGACTGGGCTGGGCCCCAACAGAAGGAGGGAGGAGAGTGAGGTGTGGGGACCCCTCAGTGGGGCTTTCTGTATATTCCCTTCAAGACAGATGGAACTCTGCCCTTTGTCTTCATCTCTTACAAGATGCCACCTTCTCAGTTGTCCGCCAAATACACAAGAGTGCCAGTGAATAATCAAAGAGTGGGAACCACATAAGGGGATGCAGAGGGGGAAAGGACTAAGGCCAAGCTGTAAGACACAGCTGCTGGAACAAACTTCACTGGCCGAGGCCCACCACACACGCAGAAACAGTTTCATGTGTAAATATTTGGGGAAGGACTTGTTATTGAGAAGTGGAGCCAAAGCATAATACTGACTGGCAAACCCAAGCTGTGGCACGGACAAGGCTAGCAGGCTGGAGACCTCGAAAGAGGCCCTTGCTCATAGGAGGTCAGGTTTTGGCTCCATCCAGACCTCTAATTGACTGAAGGAGACCCACAAACGATGCCGGAGGCAATCTGCTTTACCCAATCCACCAATTCAAACCTTAACCTCATCTAGAACAGCAGGCAGAGAAATGTCCGGCAGACCATTTGGCAGCATGGCTGGGCATTGCGACCCAAGCAACTTGGCATGCAAAACTAACCATCACAGAACCTATTGAGTCAACGCACACAGACACAGAGAAAAGCAGGATGGGAATGCATTAAAAAGGCATGGTGAGATAAAAAAGAAACATACATAGCTCATCTGAGAAGTGCTCATCAGGAGAGTGGAGGGCAGTGATGGCTGTTTTGAGTATCCGCAGTAATGGCTTAAAAGCTCACATGAAATTAAAGTTTCAAAGAAACAGTGAAAGCACACACTGATGCTATCATGAGGCCATTAGACAGAAGACTACAGACAACTGAAGTTCTTGGGAGAGGACAGACACATGAAGATAGACAGCGCTCCTACGGAGACCAGAGAGAAGAGCCCGTAAGCTGGGCAGATACTTTCGTTTATAAGCTGAATGGATCCTTCTAACTCAACTGAATTAGTGAGAACAAACATAAATTTGGGCTCATACCAACTTAAAAATCCAGAATTCCAGACGAAGAGTGTACGCTTCTTTCAGAAATTTTACCTTGGCATCATACATCATGTCTACAACATAAAAAGTCAAAGATGTCAACAGCACCCATGCCCTCCATGAAGAGCAAGGCTGAAACTCAAGAAGTCAGCAGCACCATGGCCTCCGCACAGAGCAAGGCTGAAACCAAAGATGTCAGAAGCACCTATGCCCTCCGCACAGAGCAAGTCAGCTGACTTGTGGCCAGGAGGAAAACGTATGTTCAGATATGAAAAAGATGCCAGCATACAATATTTGTATCTTTGTCCAAATGGAAACACAATAGATCATCTAATATAAGAAAAGTGCTAATGAAGTCTTGAAGGGATGAGTTTTCATATCACAAAGAAAATTCAAATAAATATTTAAACCTATTAAAGGGTCAGAAGCACCAACAAACCTAAGTGTTTGGGGAAAAATTTGTGTTGAGGAACTGGGTGTTTCAGAAAAGGCATTTCAGAAAACATGAAGAGGTATAGGATGTGTGATACAAAATCATCAGCTTGGGCACAACTGATGGAAAGTTAGAAATGAAATGAAGAGAAATGTGTGCATTCAGATTCAGTCAGGCATCACTTAACAGAATCACATTTAGAGACGAGGCAGTGAAGGACCTGGCCACTGTGGAAACATCAACCCATGCCTCCCACAAGCCTGGCTGTGGCAGTCAGTGCCTTGGCATATCCTCCGATGAGCTCCACAGGGTGGAGAGGAGATGGGGGTGGCGCTGTCCACTAATGCAGTGTGCTGCCTTGCAGTGACAGTGTTTATAAATGGGGGCACACGTTCAAATAACAGTATGGTGCAATGGACGCACAAACCACTAACAGCCTTTTAGCATTATTGGGCATGACAAGCCGTGCATGACTGTCTGGGTATTTTTACATTGCTGGCCATGAAGTAGCCTCGCTCATCTTGGCTTCCCTCAAACACTGAGTAAAGTTCTGGACCACAGCATTAGCACAGTTATGGCACCACCCAGCTATCTCTGATCTCCCCTGTGATCTTATGGCACATTCTATATGTAATCTAATTGGCCAAAGCATTGCTTTGTGGCCCATGACTTCAAGTGCATGTGGGGCTGCGAGTATGTGAATTTGAGCATGCAATATATGTACATGCTTTAGGGGGAAGAATATATACTGTAAGTATGTGATAATGATAGGAGTATTAAAAGTAATGGAAGTGGATAAGGAGATGGCCATTGGTACCTGGCAATCCAAAGGGGCAAATAGGAAGAGGGATCCTTGGCCATGGCAGTAGCTGGTCTGGTTGAAAGAGAAGAAGGCTCTGGGTGTAGAGGGAGCAGGGGAAAGAGGGTAAATGTAATAAGAAATGTGATCAATTTTATTTAAAATGTAGGAGGATAGGAACTTGGGAACTGAAAGAAATATAAAGAAAATTGATAAAGGGACAAAAAGGAAAAATGAACAGTAGGCAGCTATGAAAGAATCAAGCGTAAAATCATTTTTCTAGGAGGGAGGTAGGGGCCATAGTTGATACTTTTACACCTTTCCAAGGCTGACATAATTACAGAGTAGCTTCCATGCCATAGTAAAATAGAAGTGAACAGGTTCTCTCCAGCTGGACCAAGGTGCAGTGCGCTCCACAGGAAGGAGTGGTGGGGCTGGACACGGCCGGCTCTGCTCTCCAAGCAAGCACACTGGGTGCATCTCAGGAGTACACACAGATGGGATGCTCTGAAAGCAGACTGGAAACTGGCCAGAACTGAGGTAAGCCAAGCAGCAGAGAAGACTGTCAAGGTCAAAGAAAACTAGAGAACCGTGAGGCACGCCACTGAGATTCCATGGCGCCACAGAAGCAGCAGAGGGGAGAAGATGCTGAGATTAGGGAAGTGGTCTCACCAGGCCTGCATCTGACAGGAAGCAAGGTGGGTCACAAACAAATGACCAGCTACAGAATAAAGGTAAATTTTTAATTAAAGGAAAAGTTATTTATGGGTTAAAAATATACTTATTGACAATAAAAATATGCAAAATTATGTGCATACAATATTGTAAAAATTCTCAAATACTATTTCAAGCTATTTAAAGAAGACACAAAGAGAATGGTCTGACATGAAATTACCACAAAATTCATAGTAAAAACCTACTTATAGGGTCTCTATAGAGAGGAATAAAAGATCAACATGTTTTTTGTTTTGTTTTGTTTTTCTGATTTTTTTTTAACCAGGAACAATAAATTATAAGGAGCACAGAGCAAATTAACATAAAAGTCATTAAAGCAACAGACACTGAAAAGGAGAAAAAGATGGAAGCACTTGGATGCAATCAAGGGATAAAATTAGATTCAAGGATAAAGAATACACACAGAACTTCCGCCAACACGGCACAGCCTATGAACTGTGGGAGTCCCTGAGGGCAGAAATTAATCCACAGAAAGAGGAAGACTGGGGCCAAGGGACCCTCCCTTTAATATGGTTTTCAAATAACTGAAATTAAGATATGAAAATAGATATTGTACTTGATAATATCAATATGGAATGGCCAACACGAGGATGTACTCAAATGAGACGTTTGGTGTTTCTAGGCAAAAGTGCCATGTGACACACAGAGAAGTTAAATCCGAGCATCCTTGGAACAATACTGTGTTCCAGTGAAGAATCTATGAGCCACGGAAGATGGAGTGTACAGGGCAAAGTTAAGGTAAGGTCACGGTCCCTATTGCTCTGCACACTGCAACTCTTACAGGCTCCTCCCAAGAGACCAAATAAAAAACCCACTTCAGAAATCCAGAGACGAGGCCATCAGCCACACAGGGCTGCACTCAATATTGGATGTAGAATTACTAACAGATTTAAGACAGAATGGGAAAGGGGGAGGTTGATGGATAGGTGCTTGGAGTGGATTGTGGGTATATGATCTGAAATGCACACTCAACATCAATATCAGAACAGAAGCAAATACATAGGAGACAACCCATTCAACTACTGTAATCAACTATGTCATATTGGCAGAGTTATACTGAGATATTCCCTGAAGAGGTGTTTAGACCTATCATCTCTACTGGCTCCAACAAGTAGGATGCTCAGTGTCAAGGAAAGGGGACAGGGGAACCAAAGAGAAGACAGGGGAAAGAAGAAGGAACTAAGTGGTCAATTAGAAACACAAGCATAAACTATGTATGCATATGAAGTGGTTTTGCTTACATTTATTGGGAACTATGTGGTACCATGGACAGAGTCCAGGGTTCCCCTAGTGACTGCCAGGTCCCTTTATGAACCCCTCCACTTAACTGTCAACCATGTCTCTGCTATGCTTTTGACCAACAGAATGTGATGCATGATACTGAACTTCACATATGTTAAAATTGCATTACACATAGGGATGTTAAAATGATATTACGTTTAGGGGCTAGAGAGATAGTTTGGTGGTTAAGAGCATGCACGATTTTTATAGAGGACCTGGGCTTGGTGCCCACCACCTACACAGATGCTCGCAAGTGTGTGCAGCTTCCCTTTCATGGGACATAAAGCATTTTTCTGGCCTTTGTGGATACCTGCTATGCTTGTGGTTACACTACATAGATGCAGGCAAAACACCCACATATATAAAAAAAACAGATAAATCTTTTTTTTTAATCTCTATTACATAGGTAATAAACAAACAGGTCTATGCAGACAACTTTTCCCTGGAACCCTGAAGACACCAGCGTAAGGCTGACATGACAAGGGATTCTGGCAGATCTAGCAGGTGACACGGCCCAGCAGGAAGTTAAAAGCTTCAGTCCCAGAACAGAAATAACTGAACTCAGCGAAGCTCTTTCATAAGTTGGAAGGAGAGGACCCAGCTCAATCTATTTAAGCATGTTAAATTGATCACCGATCAGATGCAGAACTATTTACTTTTGGTGGGAAATGCGAGGGCTAATGCCATTGGCTGCTACAGTTGTCTGTCATTAAGTAGGCGTTGACTAGTGATGTGTGCTGCCTCAACAGTGACCATCCTCTTGGGGAGCCACCACTTGGCAGGGCTGGCTCTTCAGGGAGTGGTTGGTCTTCACTGTGTCATGTGGGAGTGAGTCCAAGGCCCTACCCAAGCACTACAGGGAAACTTCAAACTACAATTGTCTTCATAGAAAGGCAAATATGCTGACCAACATGCCAGAAACTGAGTAGTGTATAAAATTGTGTGACATAATCGAGGGCCTTTACCAGCGGAACCAAAGACTTATTCAATATTTTTAAGTGAAAAAATAAAAAAGTAAAGCAAATGGCCAAGTTAATGTACGTGAATACAGGGGAAGAGATTAGGAAAAGACACAGCAAGTTAAACCTGTCTCCTTCCCTGACTGCATTAAGTATCAAAAAACAAAAACTTAAAATGTACCAGGAGTTTCTTTTCTATTTTAAATGTATAATTTATGTTCATGGATGTTTTGTCTGCACGTACGTCTGTGAACCATGTATGTGCAATGCCTAGGGAGCCCAGAAGAGGGCGCTGGATCCCTTGGAACTGGAGTTACTGATCGTTATGAGGCATCATTTGCGTCTTGGGAACTGAACCTGAGTCCTCTGGAAGAACAGACCGTGCTTTTGACTTTTGACTGCCGGAGCCATCTCTCTATGCCCTATCAGTATTTTCTTAGTGAAGAACATCAAGAATATTTTACACTGTTTGCCCTCACCTGCTTAATCTCTGCTCTTAGAACATTTTGAAAAGAACAGAAACACCTGTTGAGCAACAGCGGCACATTGAAGCTGCCCGTTCATCTCGCCTCTGAGTACCCTGTGTGGAGGGCTAAGAGGCTGCACGGACAATGACACATGATGAAGGCATTTGGAACCACGTCGATGAGTAGCGGGAGAAACACTTTCCCTTTCCCTTTGCTCTGGACCTCTTTTCTGTCCATTTTTTTCTCTCTCCTTTCCTCCCATGCAGGGAGAAGGTCAGTGTGACATGACAGAAGAGCAGAAATCGATGGCGGCTGGCTCCTCGGTGATAGGAGTCAATCCATCAGCAAGATTGGTGACAGTCACTTACCCTGCGCAGCCCCTCGCAGTCCCACACACACCCTCCCCCGCGCTAGGAAATGTCATTTTTCGGAACTTATTTGCATGCTTGGGCTGCACTCCCTGCAGAGCTGCACAGAACATTTCTGTGGGAGAGACAGCTTGAAACAGAAAAGCAAACACAGCTCTGCGCTGACTTGCCCTGTGCCTTTCCTAGACTTGACCTGGAAGTCCTTGACCTGGGAAGGCAGGGCGTTTCTTAAAGGCGACAGGAAACGGGGTTCAGCTCTGGGTATTGGAGGCCCTATTCCTTGCCTTGAATTCCCAAATCAGCATCCTTAAGCTGTAATTTCTGCCTCACCTAGGAATATATGTACCTGCTTTGCTTCACTAACTGAAAACGAACAGTGCCAGCCAGGGTCATTAGCAGAGGCATTTCCTTCGCCCCGTGGGGAAACAAAGTGTGAAGTGACTTTACAAACATTTGGCAATATGGCAAGTGCTCTACTTTAAATTCTACCTTTGAAAATATTGCTGTCCGTGTCTTCTGTTTTTGCTTCTCTTTTTCTCTCTTCCTTTTTCTCTCTATTTCTTTAGCCATTCTGTTCACTCAGTCACAGTGGTTGGCTGGGGGCTTTTCTGCTCTAGTCAAACAGAAGTCACAGGTAGGTACTCAAGGGACAAAACTCGCTGATGGATCTTAACGTTCTGGAGACTCAGAAGCCCGGCATCCAGGTCCAGAACCAGAGGCTTGAAGTTCTGAGAATGAGAGTCTGAGCTTCGCTCTGAGCCTTTGGAAATGAAGGCATTCAGTGAGACGTGGGCAGCGGGCAGACTGGGTTTAGAGAACCTATAATCCAGTGGCCGTGGGCTTGTGCCAAGCTTCAGATGTTGAGACCTTCCACTCTTGAACTCTTCATACCAATCAGGTTTGCAGCCCTTGGAGTCCGGGCACTCACCTTCTGCCCTGTGTGCACAACCTCAGCCTTACTGCCTTCATGAGTACTGGTGGATTCTGCCCCGTCCCGCCCCGCCCCGCCCTGCCCTGCCCTGCCCTGCCCTGCCCTGCCCTGCCCTGCCCTACCTTGAAAGTCTTCAGTCCTGTCTTGGTGTCAAGTCCACATGGAGGCAAAAATAGCACATAAGGGAAGCTGCTACTAGGACCTCCTTTTGTGGCATGGGGATTGTGTGCTAGTAAGGGGTGAGGATAAGTGCTGCGCAGGAGAGGGAAGGCATACACAGGACAGGGGCCAAACCTGAGGAGAGTGAAAAGCAGTCCCCCGCTTCTGAAGCTAGAGAGGGGGTGTGGCCGATGTGTTGGGACTGTCATCCCATCGCTCAGGGAATGGCCTCTAGTCCCACCAGTCACAGGCGTCCTCCTAAGGACCAATCACAACCCTCTGTAAGCACAGTCGTTTCCATCAGTCAGAAGCTCTTTGCTGTGTCACGGGGAGGTGCTCCTCCTGACTCGCTGCTGTGATTGGGCCCCTCTGGCTGCTGCAGCAGAATTAACCTGGCCATACCAAGACTTAGGCTGCCCAAGTGCAGGACTCAGCTTCATTGGGGGTTAAGCTGTAGCCATCCTGGCTGGAGCAAGGGCTCCTGTCTCAGAAGCTGTGGCCTCAGTGGCAGCTGGGGTTCAGGTGTTTCCTTCTTCCTGTGAGTGTCTGCTCAGTGGAGTGTGCAACCAACCACCCTGCCCTTCCACGAGGACTGGCCAGATTGACAAGGGGGACACTTCAGTAGCTAATAGGCAAAGAGGTGGCTGGATGCACTCAAAGACTCAAATTCAATCTAAACCCCCAAGAAGTCAGCTTATCTGGCGGTAGAATAAACATTAGAGGGCACTCATAATAAAAGTCCATACTTTGAGTTCTCAACAGTATTGAGCTCCCAGCTGGATTCCCTTGGGGACAATCAGGTCCCTCTGATGTGCCTCATCCCTTACTCATCCAGCCAGCAACAGTCACATTGATGACACATCACAATGACTTCTGGCTGATGTCTCTTTAGATAAATTCTATTTATGCAAGTGACCTTCATGGCCCTAGTCACTCCCACTGTGAGTCAGTTTTCTCAGTCACCAATACCCACAGACACAGAGTCTCACTATGTTGCTGAACCTGTCCTTGAACTTCTAGGCACAAGGGCTCCTGGACCCCAGCGTCCCACTGCTGGGATTCCAAGTGTACACACACACACATGACGTCTGTTGTCATGACATTTTTTCCTTTGAATATGCAGATGTCAGTTTCAAGCCCATCACATGCCATATAGACATCAGCGGTTTCTGGCTATTATTTCAGTTCTTTCAGTTTGTTGAGACTTGTGTTATTGTTATTATATGGACCACCTTGGTGACCATATAGACTTAAGGATGCATCCCTAAATTGGAGGTTAGTGGGGGGGCTGTTTTCTCTATTGGTTGAGATATTGGTCACTAATTCAATATCGTGTAGTTCTGCATTGAATGCTATTGTCTGTTTCTATCCAAGGCCAGAAGACATATGAAAGAAAGAAAGAAAGAAAGAAAGAAAGAAAGAAAGAAAGAAAGAAAGAAAGAAA
>OU015750.1:113656430-113684339 GCA_907169655.1 Acomys percivali
GTGTGTGTGTGTGTGTGTGTGTGTGTGTGTGGTAGTATGTGTTATGTTTTGTGTATGTGTTTGTGTATAGTGTATGTGGTATGTGTTGTGGTGTTATATGTGTTTGTGTGCTTCTATGTGTGAGTATGTGTTGTGTGTGTTGTATATATTTGTGTGGTGTATCTATGTGCATGTATGTGTTTATGTGATGTGCATGTGTGTTCGAATGTTTGTGTGTATGAGTGTGTATTGTGTGTCTTGCGTGGTGTGTGTGTGTGTGTGTGTGTGAGAGAGAGAGAGAGAGAGAGAGAGAGAGAGAGAGAGAGAGAGAGAGAGAGAGAAACAGGCCATTGTCTTATTCCCAAACAGTCACCCTGTTCTCGTTTCCATTTTTTTTTCTGTTAGGTGTTTTCCTAATTTATATCTTTTTACTCTAACTATGATCTAATTGATTGCTCTAAAACCACTTTTCTTTCTCATCTAATTTTTGTAATAACTAGCATGTCTTTATTTTAATAATATTTTGACTTATTTTTTCAAAAGTCTACGCAGCTGTATGATGAATTAGATTAGCTGTGTGCCCCCTGCTCCTCCCTACTGACCTCAGAGCCAGCTCAACCCAACACCACTTATTATCATCCCCTCAGTTTAAGATTTATTTTATTTGCATTCTTGGTGCACTCTGGGCATCAGCACCTGCACATGGGTCAGGGCTCTCCACCGGTCACGGACAACCTCCAGCCTCCAAGGGAATAGCAGTGACTCTTCCTCCATCATCAGCCACCACCTGCCAACAGCTCCTCAGCCAGGGGTGAGGCACCACCAACTCCTCCTCACTGCGTGCTGGCATGTTTAACTGCTTGCTCTTATGCAAGGCACCGTGGCATCCCCAAGTCCCTGTGTGCAACAGCCAGGATTGCCCAAACACAGTGTGCTCTCTACCCTGTTCTCTGGCTCCTGCACTCACTCCGCCCCTTCTTCAGTTATGTTCTACAGGGACCATCTGAATTTCCAAGTGTGTGTTCCACATCAGTGTGCTCATTAAGATTTATTTTTTTATTATGTATACAATGTTCTGCCTGCGTGTACACCTGCGTGCCAGAAGAGGGCACTAGACCTCATTACAGATGGCTGTGAGCCACCATGTGGTTGCTGGGAATTGAACTCAGGATTTCTGGAAGAGCAGGCAGTGCTCTTAAGCTCTGAGCCGTCTCTCCAGCCCCCTACACACTAAGATCACAGAGACACCAGGGGCCACAATCTATCTTTTGTTCTTAGTCACTTTCATATTACCTATTGTTTTTTTATCTTTTGAAATAATTACAAATTCTCCTTATACTTATCCAGAAGAGTTTCACGGTATTACCATTCCTTAAATGGTGCATCTAAAGTTTTATTGTTCATATTATATTTATCAAATCCTAAAACTGATACTTGTATTTACTTTATTCATAAACTGCAAGATTCTGCATGTTTTCCTACAGTAACCACTCATAGTTAAATGTTATCATTATCCACAGTTCACCTGCATCATAATTTGAGTCTACATGTTAAATATTATCATGGCCTGCAAGCTAACACTTACCTAGATTTATTTACAATTTGTATTTTATGTAATTACATTGCATTAAAATTATAATATATAATTACACATATAAACATATAATGTTATTACATATTTATGCATTATTATATTTTGTTTATATGTTACATAAGATATTTATATGTAATAATATATAATTATATAAATGTATATTACATGAAGTATACATTTACATTTATATTTTATTCCTCATTTTTCATATTCTCATACATTTATTCTGTGGCCATACTCTTATTCTGTGATTGAAAGTCAAAATGCAGAAAATAAATTCAATTGTGCTTGTCTGTGATTTGTCTTTTTGGCAGAGATATGATTTCTTGACTAAAAGTGTTTAGAACAGTTGCATTCCTTCTGGTCACTGGGGCCACCTGCCTTCGTCTTTACATCCTGCGGTGGGCGTTGAGAGCACAGCAATTAGCTCATTGTGTATCCCTCTTAAGCAATGTGGCTGTCTTTTTGGCAGCTTTTATGATTTTTTATTGTATTTGATGTTCCGTAATTTCACTCAGACAGTCTTGCATGAATATTTAGAACATTATGGTTGAAACTCCACGGGTTCCCTCAGTGTATACACTGGGATTGTTCAACAAATCTGTTCACTTGTGAATGGCACCACCTTGCTTTCCTCTCTCTCTGTTCTCCACTGCTTTTGGGAGATCTGATGTGAGTGTCCCCTCCCCACAGGGCTTTGTGTCTGTCTCTATGCTTCTACAGTGAGCACGTGGACACCCACCCAGTGTGCTGCTGTGTGATTCCTTCACACCACCTATGCCATCCAGCTGTATCACCAATTCATTCTCTACTTCTTTTCTTTTTTTAAAGATTTATTTATTATTTATGCTGCATGTACACCTACAGGCCAGAAGAGGGCGCCAGATCTCACTATAGATGGTTGTAAACCACCAATGTGGTTTCTGGGAATTGAACTCAGGACCTTTGGAAGAACAGACAGTGCTCTTAACCGCTGAGCCATCTCTCCAGCCCCACACTTATTTCCACTTTGGCATTTAGCCATTTACTTTATATTATAATTTTTACTACCGGAGTTTGTGTTGCATTCAATGTTTGGATGTAGTGCAATGTATTCTGATGTCCTGTTCCTTAATGTTTACGCCATTTTAAGTTTACAAGGCATATTAGATGTATTTGCTGGATATAGTGTACTTAAAAGTTAGAATAACCTGTGGGGGTTTTTTTTTCAAATAATTTATCAAATTAATTTTTCAAACTATTAAGACTAAAAACTAGATGTGAAGGGTTTCTGCTGAGTTTCTTCACACACACACGTGCACGCGCGCACTCTTGTTCAGTTGTTTCGTTGTTTTCAGGTTGGTGTGCAACCAAGGTATTTCCTGTTTTACCCTTGATGTGTGCCCTGTCAGTGGGCTCTCGTTAAGGACGGTTCCCTCCTTGACCCCAGCCCAGCCCAGCCTTTAGGCTACTTGGCTCTGCTCCTTGTTTCCTGGATTTGCTTCAGGAAGCGTGAGAAACTGATCCTCCTGGGTAAACATCAGCCTCCAAGCTTCCTCAGCCTGTAGACTTAGGACTGAACAGCTGAGCTCTGCTTATGGACGAGATGTTCTACACGAGCCTTTAAAGCTTGCCCACCGCCTTAGCTCTCCAGAGATTAGTGTAATGCACTGCTCTTAACATCAAACACTTCAGCCATTTATATGGATCAGAAAAGAGATGTATACAAATACATGTAACAAAATAACTTTTATATTTCATATAAATATTTAAAGTTCACTACTCTAGCATGGGAATTTTATATTAACATGACTAGTTACCAGATATTTCATAAAGACTTTTAAGTATTTCAAATATTGAAATGAGGCATGTGTATTGTAAGTTTTATTAGCATACTCCTGGGCTTAGTGACATAGGGTATAACTAATAAACTGTACAAATATGAATATTTATATGCACACATAGTCATACATATTTAAATGTGGTGCTTCTGATTGTTGTAGTGAATGACAATGCCATCCCATAATGAGAATCTTAGCTTTTTATGGAGCCCTTGGTTGAATGCTTTACCCTACTTGGAAAAACACTCAAGAGAGGCCCTTTGTGTCAAGGGTGTCATATTCCCTCTAGTTACACAGCCGCTGTGTTCAACCTACATTATTTATTTGGACCGGCACTGAAGAGGGTGCCCCTGGGAAATACAAAAGCCAGGGCAACAGTGTTTAAAGGGATTGCTTGAAAAGTTGTGGAAGCGAAGGCTTTGTTCAGCCACTGCTTGCTGAGGTGTCATCTTTCCTAGGTGAGCATGGGCGGAGCTTGTTTAAGTTTGAGTAAAACCTAGCGGCCATTTGACTCCTGACAAGGGAAAAGACAACAGCAGACTCCAGGCCAATGAAAGTGGCTCAGGACTCCATGTGAGCCATCAGTTGGGTCTGTGGTGGCTGCTGTCACCATGGGGCAGGCCTCACGGCCCAGCCCCTGCTTATCTGACTCAGCTGTCCTCAGCAGGCAGCAATGGCCACTCCTCCACAGGGGCAAAAACCCAGCTGCCAGCAAATAGGACTCCTTGGAGATGAAACTCCTGACAGAGACGCATTTATAGGCGTTAAACCCAACACATAACAAGACTCAAAATTACACTGTTCAAGCTCACCTTCTGTTCTCATCGAAAGCCCATGAATTGTCTATGTTACTACATACAGCATAGAGAGCCTGGGCATGCCTTAGATCTAGTCCGCCTCACATTTCCCTCTCTGATGAAGAAGATCTAACGCAGAGACAGAGCCTCTCCTCCACTGGAAATGAACACCGTGAGTGCTCTCCCTCCCAGGCAAGCAGGGAAGGGGTGGCCTACATCATGCTGACCGACACTGAGTTATCAACCTGTGACCTGAGGCCCTGGGCAAGGAGGGCACGCTTGCGCGAGTGTCCCTCCACAAGTGTCCCTCCGCCAGTTCCTGAAGTGACAGCAGGATTGGCTCTACTGTGCTGTCCATCACGGGCAGCGCGTTTAGACAGCAGTGTTCCCTCGTCCTCAGCTGTGCTGCCTCACCGGCTCGCCAGTGGAGTGCTGTTTCTGCCTGTGTGGCTTCTGTGTCTTGTTCTCTGGATTCCCAGGGGTTCTGTGAGTTACTTGGTGTCCTTTTAATCTATCTCTCATGTTAAATTATTCATGTTCTATTTCTGGTGCTTTCAGATATTTTCTAATATACAAAGTAAAAGGCACCATTTTACTGTTCATTATTGACATTTGAGACCATCAGAACAGACAACTAAGGCGTGGAGCCAGGGTGGGGGCCTCAGCATTTTAGCTAATTTGAGACTAACTAGAAGTTAAATACTTATGCTAAGGGCTTTACGGACTGTGCTTTACATAAAATTCAAAGAGACCATGACTGCCTTTTTTTTTTTTAAAGATGTAGAAATTTATGTGAAGATAGGCTTGATAATTTGCGCAGAACTACAGTGTTGGACTACAGTAGGATTTCCTCATTGTCCATAATCATTACCTCATACACCCTGGTCAGACCTCAGTCAGAGAAACCAGAACTCACATAGATAAGCCATGGTGGAGCTGTGTGGAAATTCTGCCTTGCCACACTGAGGTCAAGGTTTTCTTTCTCATGTCTTGGTATATACCAAGTGCTCTGGTTAACACTGAAAATACTAAATGTGAATAAATTACATTCCTGCATTGTATTCATGCCTAAGGCTAAAATTAATGCTATTTAATAATTGCCACACCTTATGAAGTTTCCCATGACCTGAGATAGAAAGTATAAGCCAAGATAAAAAGAAATAATGTCTGTGTTTTGAGGCCAGGAAAAGCAGAGAAAAACAGACCCAGTCCTGTGGCACACACTCTGTGTGCTCTGCGCCAATCTATTAGTGTGGTCCAGAGAGTGAAATCACCAGACCAGACCTGCCCATCTCTCTGTGTGCAACACAGAAGTGGTAAAGCACCATGCCTCCCTCCCCCACTGTGCTGTTGGGAAGTAAACATTCTGTCCGCAGTGATGTCTAAAGATGAGGAAAAAGAAAATGTGCAGTATCAACTTTGTGATATCTTGGCACCCTATTTAGGGAAGAAAATCTATGAGCTTACACTAAGCATTGTTGAGCTGACTGCCAAATACTGTAATTATGTGGATAATTAAATATCATCTTTTAGTGTAAGGGAAAGCAATTTTGTTGATAGCAATCATATCTGCTCACCTCATAAAATGGCCCCGTGAAAAAGTGAATCAGTGTGAAAAAAAAGTGCCATGACATCACCATGTGACACATCACCCATGTCACCAGTGTGTTTCAGGTGCGAAACTTTTGGTAAAGACAAATGAATAGACCCTGCATCTCTTTCCTGTGGTTAATAAAATCAATTATACAAACTTCCTAGGTTAAAAAGACACACATATGCTATTGACCAGTTCTAGACATCTGAGCTCCACAGTGGACTTCACGATGTTGAGGTGGTGGCAGGTCTCCCTGCTTTTGGAAGGTCCTCATGGGGAAGTTACCTGAGTTTGTCCACTTCTAGCACAGTGGTCTTCCGCCTGTGTGTGAGTCACAGTCCTTTAGGGGTCACATATCAGATGTTTGTTTTATGATTTATAACAGTAGCCAACTTATAATTATGAAGTAGGAGTGAAATAATTGTATGGCTTGGGGTCACCACAACACAAGGAACTGTATTAAAACTGTCACAGCGTCAGGAAGGTTGAGAAGAATTGTCCTGGAGGCAGCCGCCATCCCTGGCTCCCAGCCTCTCCATATCCCACAGCAGTTACATCATTCCTCCGGCTTTGGCTGTCCCACCCTGCTTCCCATCCGGCTGTGGCAGAAGTCCTGCCTGTCCACTTCATTGGCTGTGCTGTAGCTCACACCTGGGGTTTCTGGTACCTGACCACTTGGCGTTTCATAATTGTCTACTCCACATGCTGCTAGCCTTGAACCCGACCAAGACAGCATGAGCCTGTCTCCAAACACATCTGCAAAGTTAGGTCTGTAGAAGCACACAGGGGAGCCAGAAGTGTGGGAAGGTATTTACTGACCTTGTTTCTTCCTCATGAACTCTCATGATGTTTTGCTTCTCTTTTGTGGATATGAGAGAGGAGCATGCTTACCATAGCTGCTCTAACTTTTGGTGGTTGAAGAATAGTCAACAAACTATACAATTCACCATGTGTACCATATGGTCTAATGACTCTCAAAATTGGCATCATATTATGCTACTTCAACCCCAGCTTAATCTTGGAACAACCTCATCTCCTCAAAGTATTCCCTTTAACTATTCCCAAAATATCCAAAATGCCAGTCCAACCCCAAGCCACCATACATTCCTATAATTTCATGTCAAGATAACTTTCTATATCACCTTTTTCCCAGGGCCTTTTATTCAGCACACCATCTATTAAAGTGTTTCTGACACAGTGATAGTCAACTCTGTCTTACTGGTGAGCCATATGCCATTGTGTGGCTGCACCATAATAGGTTTCCCCATTCCCAGCTGATAGCTATTAAATTCCATATTTAGACAAAACTTTTGAATACAAAGATAATCATGCTTAAAAATACAACTTTACCATGGGTGTTTACTAAAATTGAAATCACTTTTCCCATTGAAAGAGTGTTTTAAAAATGCAAAGGAAGGTTAGAGACCAGAAGAAAACACATGAAAAGTTTTATATCTTTCTATCTATCTATCTATCTATCTATCTATCTATCTATCTATCTATCATCTATCTATCTATCTATCTATCTATCTATCTATCTATCTATCTATCTATCTGTACACCACTTCCACAAAGTTTAAAGTACTTTTAAAATGTAAATGTAAAAAAATATCAGCAGCCAGGGACTGGAGGATGCTTCACCCAGCCAAGAGGATGCGCCATGCTAGACACGCTTATCAGTGGATAAAGCACCATTATCCACCATGGAAATGAAGGTCACGGGGAGACACCAGGATACACATGAAAGAAAAACATGAAAATTTCATAGTTTGTCATGGGGATGTGCTCATGGAAATGCAGAGCCACTGAAGTTGTCTTGAAAAATGTTGATGACTCATACAGCCTGAGTGGCAACTCTAGCTCAGAAATACACTTCCACTGACTATAATTAAGAAGTGGACACATGCACACATGATAGGCTGGAGCAGAGTGCTCAGCAAGATGTGGCCCATGTGGTCAACAGGTGACCACTGGTCAGTTTGGTAGTCGCTGATCACACAGAAACCCCAACACGATTGTTCATGGCAGAACCCTTGCTAATAATAGAAATAACCCAAATGTCAACCAAATAATCACAGGGTCAGTTAAGTGTCATGCCTATGCAATGGACTGTTACACAGGAATCAAAGGAACCGACATGATGAGACATGTTACTAAAGAAGGACCCTAACAACATCATGCTAATTGAAAAGATGATTTTGTTCGTGTGACATGTATGGAACAGAGGGGTCTATAGCAGTGGGGACTAGGGTTTTGTTTTTTTTTTTTTAATAATCTTAAGCTTGATACATTTTGTGAGTCAGGGAATGGGAAGTCACTATCTACACTAAAAGTAAAGTGTCTCTTTTTGGAGGGGAAAACCCTTCTAACATTGGGAGTTATTGATAGTTGTGCAATTCTGTGATTACTTGATATCTACTGAGCCATATGTTCTAACAGATCAAGTTAATTGTAAGTGAACCATACATCAGTAATGCCATCTAAGAGGTGAGAAATTTACTGAATATTGTTGAAATTTTTAAACATGGATATTGTAATGGTGGAGAAAATTCTGCATCCAAGTAGGCCTGGGATCAGGAGCACTGTGCAGTGGTCCTCACTGGAGAAGTGCAACTTTCTGTGCCCAGGTACACCAGTGAATACCTCATCGGGAATCAATGATTGCAACTTTCAATGTCCAGGTACACCAGTTAATGCCTCATCAGGAAGCAATGATAGCAACTTTTAGTGCCCAAGTACACCAGTTAATACCTCATCAGGAAGCAATGATTGCAACTTTTAGTGCCCAGATACACCAGTTAATACCTCATCAGGAACTGATGACTGAGTGTCCCCCAGGCTGCAGTTTGACAATGTGCTTGAATAAGATGTTACCCCCTCACACACACACACACACACACACAAGGGAAGCTGGGTAAAATGGTATATAGAGGAATGCCACCATTTTGGCAAATTCTTCTTGGTTTAAATTATTTCACATTAAAACATTTTTAAAGACTCTGACTGCTGAAAGAGTAAGTTTTATTCTTGAGAAGCTAGCTTCCCGATAATGAGGCTGCATGGCTTTGAGGAAACACTGGCTTGCACCCCTGTGGTCTCTGCCTGTCACACTTAAGGAAGGTTGGCTCAGCTGTGTCCACACAGTGATCTGTTTGAGCTTTACACTGTTCGACTTCAGAGAAAAAGGAATGTTCAGGCAGAAGTACTGGAGGCACAGAAACAGGTAGCACTGCCTCCATCTCTCCCAAGACAGACAGAAATGGAGACAGACACACACATGACACACATGCAGAGACTGGGGGGGAGGGAGGAAGGGGGAAGGGGGAAGAGGAGAAGGAGAGAGAGAGAGAGGCAGACAGACAGACAGAGACAGAGACAAAGACGGACAGACAGACACACAGAAGGAGGGAGGGAGGGAGGGAGGGAGGGAAGGAGGGAGGGAGGGAGGGAAGGAAGGAGGGAGAGAGGGTACCCAAGCATGAGTAACATGGAGTCTGACGTGCTTTCTCCTGCTATGAATCATCTCTGCCGTGCTATTTTAAGCAAAAGGGTTAGCACACACTGGTACTTCACTCATTAGACACGTAGGCTGGTTTACTGGTCAGCCTTCCCTTTATCTATGACCATGTGACATTGCAAAAGAGGAGAAAGAAACTCAAGCACATGAGCCGCCAGGCCTGCCAATGTAACGGTATCTTTGACAGTTACAAGGCAGAGCAAGCATTGTGTCAGGACAGCCGGTGACAGGCCAAGTGAGCTTATTGACAGGACACCATTGCAGCATCTGGCACATTGTTCCAGATGAATGCGGCCCTAGCCTTGTCAATGTGATGGAGCGAGACACATTTCACAGACTGGCTTGGCTCCTCACGGCTCCTCTGAGGGGAAGGTGTCCTGTGCAGAGCCAACCCAGGCTTTTTGTTAGCCGCTGTTCACAAAATCCCTATGTGGCATCAGGCGCTGACAAGAGGACATTCGAGTTTTACCCTGAACTGTTGGTCAAAAGGAGTTGTCACTCCTTCATGGTGTGAGCAAGCTACATGGAACCTTTGCTGTGGTGTGGATCTCTCAGGGTGCGCACTATTTGAAGGCTGAGTTACTTTTAGAGGAGGATTGTTATGAATACATTTTATCCCTGCATGGAAGAAGGAAGCTATTTTAACACTTGGCGCCTTCCAAGTGTGATTCAGCAGCTACCTCATTCTTGTCCCTGGACAACTCTTTTCATCACGTACTATGTGCTCCCACACCACTAACCGCGGGCTCTTAATTAGAGGACAGCCGTAAGATGAGAAACTAGGCTATGACACCTAGTCTATTTTCTATTAATATTATTCTATAATATTCTTTATGGGTAATATCTACTTTACAATGTAGTATAAATTTATCAAAATGCTTTGGTAATACACAAATAAGAATCAGTCAATAGGGGCCCAGTTATTCGGAGTGTGGTATATTCACAGACTTGTACTCCCAGAAAAATCAGCTGGACATGCACAAACTAATATAGAAAATTTGCAAATGATTGTTTGAATATACATGTTCTTCCAAGCTTTTTAGAAACAGTCATGAGCAATGGACACACCAGTTATTCCTAGACCTAACTATGTACTAGTCTGAGGGTAGACACCACATTTCCATCCCTTTCCTTCTGAGAGAGTTTAATGATTTCAGCTGTACCTGCCTTGTTCACTCATAACTACTAAGGCTTGTTAGAAGCAAGAATAAGGATGGGTGTTTGTTTCGGTGAGTGCATATCTATCTTAAAACCCACAACCAACAGCACTAGCAACAGACCCACATGTCCCATCCAATCAGGTTTGGATTTTTTAAAAATATTTTTTATTATGTTTCTTTTTTAACACATATATTTCTATATTACACATGAGTAAAATAAACTACATACAGCAGGAAGAACCACAAGACAATTAGGAGTTATATAAATGTTACATTCATAGTTATTTGGCTATTTGTATTTAGCAAACTTGAAGTAAACATTTTTCCTATCTTGTTGGGTCTAAATTCCTGAATGGAGATTAATATCTATCCTATCTCATCTCTACTGATCTAAAACATCTATCTTTATCTAAAAACATCTTAACCCCTAACCTACAAAACAGTTGAAACACTAAACTATCTGGTCTTCAAACCCATCAGAGACTTGAGAAGGGATAAAACTTAAATACCTGAGTGAACCCGGAGTGCAGATTAGCAGTTTCCAAAATAAAAAAAAATGACTAAGACAGTTTACTGCCTCAACAGTCACCCAACACTCTCTATAATGTTGGAGCATCAACTTTAGCCTTCTGGCCCAATATATCTGACAGACATATTTGTGAGGCAGGAACTACTGAGGACTTGCTTGCCCTGTCTTGGCAGAGGTTGGCCGTTGACTCTACCTGCATCTACACTTGCCCCTTTTTATGGAGAATTCTGTCTGTGGCAGAAACAAGGACATTTTGTCCAGTGGCTAGTTTGCCACATTTGAAGCCAACTCCATAAAGAGGTTCTTTGATGCTCATCTTCTTCATTGAGGCAGGCTGGGTGTTGCCAAGAGTTAACTTGTCTTGTTGACAAAGAATCTTTAGAATAATGAAAACATCTTTAAATGCCATATTCTGTAGGTCTCTGAGATTTTTGAAGACCTTATTTAACTATTTTACCTCATATCTCTCTATAGAATGATATCTATCTATTAGACCTAGAACATATATTCTTGTGATAAAATTAGACTAGTTTTTGACATGAGCATGACTTGCATCAATATAAAAAATTCAATACTATTGAAGTAAAAAATGACCTTTCTTGTGAGTAACAATTAGGGTCTTGAGATGAGTAGGTTCAATAATCTACCTCTTGTTCTATCAGGGTTGGATTTTGCCTGTACCATGTACAGCAGGAGGGTGCTTGGCACACAGTATGATGACGAATTACCTCCCAATAAGTGACGAACAAAGATCAATGTATTTGAAACACAACACTGAAGTTGAAGGGATAAAACCACTTACACATAACTGGACATGATGATGTTTTCCAGAACACTAGCTTGCTCCAACATGCTTTTCCTGTCTGATGAGAAGTTGTCACACGTGTTTTATTAAAGCACTACTTCACTCAAGTCAAAAATGAAAGTGCAAACCGCAAGCCATCCGTCGCCCCATACATTATTCACTAACTGCTATGATGAGTAAAACTTATAGACACACACATCCAAATACCCAAGCTTTAAAGTACCACATGAGTATAATTATCAGTGGGAGTTGGCATGGAGCACTGACATAATGGAACTGAAAGGGATACTTGGGATGGCCATGCTGAGACACTCCCCGTGTAAGAGGTGTGAGACAGCGCCCTAAAGGCAGATGGGGAGAAGCAGCTAGTGTGAGTGAAGAAACGCACAACACTTGGAGAACTTCCTATAGTCCTTGCACCTGAAGCAGCAGCTCTGCAACATGACATGACATGACATGACATGACATGACATGACATGACATGACCATCGCTCTCATGGTTTCCCAGGTGTCTGCTGCCACCCGAATATCTGAAAATGCGTTTTTATTATATTGTTTGATGTCTTGTATCCAACCTTTAGTGTTTCAGCATGACCAGATTCAAAATACATAGCATTGCCTTCTGAACCTTGGTGAGAGTCTTACATATTTTACGACAGCAGATCCCTAACCTTACTGTCAAAGAACCCTTATCATACCCAACTTTCCAGATTGCTGTGTGGGTTGGCTTTTGTGAGCTTCACACAAGCTAGAGTCATCAGAGAAGTCAGACCCTCAATGGGGAAAATGCTGTGCACCCCACCCCCTCGACCCCGCCACCTAGACTGGTATTTAGGCAAGCCTGGGAGACATTTTCTAGATTAATAATTGATGTGGAAGAGCACAGCCAACTGGTGCCAGCTCTATACAGGTGGTTCTAGGTGCATCTGAAAGCAAACTGAGCCCAAGAGAGGCGTGTGCCAGTAAGTAGAATTCCTTCAAGGGCTCTGCATCAGGCTCCTGCCCTGACTTCCTTTCTTGAAGCCCTGTAAGCTGTAAACCCTTTCCTCACTTGCCCCCCACCAACCCACACTGTTTTTATTGTTTTTGCTCAGGGCATCTTGATCACAACAAAAGAAACCTAACTAAGACATTTGCTTATGCAGCTTTTTGAGGATTCAGAGGAATTTTATCAAGAGTCCATGCCTTGAGATGACATCCCTCCTACTGGATACGTGTCTCCCCATGGGATGCTGTCAGTAGCAAGGCTAGATACACGGCCCGCTATGGCTGGAGCTTTAGAGATTTAAGAACCACAGAGAGACCGCAGCTTATTGAATGCCCACACTGGGGTCAATTCCGTGTTTTCACCACACTAACCAAACCAAAATGGCTGCCTGAAAGATGCTGGACCTCCCAGGCTTTCAGATTAAGTACTCATTCTTTGTCAGGTAAGCCAGTGGGCACTTGGAGGTTCCACTGCTCATCAACTCTGTAAAAAGGAAAGGTAGCTATGGGAGTACTGTACATGGCAGTGTCAGGGGTGGAGTTGGGTTGGGACAGAGGACCCCGGAAGAAGCTGTGATGCCCATCGACAGGGCAAGCCTCCCTAGCTGGCTCTGTCTCTAACGTGCCTGAAGGGCCTCGCTATGGAGGACTCATCTAAATGCACTGACTCAGCCTTTCAAGTGCTGGGATGCCAGGAATGAGCCACAATCTAATGACGGATATTGATTAGAAAATAGTGAATGAACAGTCTTATACCTCCACCTGTATGCCTGTGCTATAAGAGGGATGGAATTGTTTATAATGTATTACAAATGCATGGCCTGGGCTTGGTTTGTTTTGTTAAACATCAAAGAAGAAGAAGAATCAGGTTTTATGTAAAAAAAAGTCATTGGCGATTTTAAAGCAAGTGGGTGTAACTACACACTACCAGGTGTGTTGATATACACTTGTAACCCCAGTGTTCAGGAGTCTGAGAATGTAGGATCGTAGGTTCTAGGCCAGCTTGTGCTACTTAGTGACAGCGTGTATCAAAGAAACCAAAAATATACAGTTAGGGATAGATAGATAGATAGATAGATAGATAGATAGATAGATAGATAAAAATATAAATAGATGATATGTCACAAATATATGATAGCTAGCTGGATAAGGAAATGATAAATAGATGAAAGATAGATGATTAATCAATATGACAGGTGATAGCTTATAGATAAATTATATGATAAATAGATGATAGGTTATTAATAGATGTATGAATACTTGAGTTATAGGTAGATGATAGATAAACTGAGAGATGATAGAAAGATGATTGATAGGTGGGTTATATACAGATGATAGACAATTGATAGATGGGTAAGTAGATAGATGATAGATAATAGCATCTAGATGATCAATGATAACACTCCTGCTGAAAGCATGGAAGGATGAAAGGATGTTCCAGGAGGAAGGCCATTGTTCCCTTAGCAGTGATGGTGAGTTCTATTGTGTCACCTGCATTTCTGTCACATGTCTCTTTTCTAACCCTTAATGTATGCCAGAATGTCAGAAAGGTTACAAGTGTAGGTGTCCACTTGATACAAGTGTTCTGTTTGTCTTTTAAATGAGAAATTAACTAAAATGTACAGGGATCAAAACCTCCAGTCACCCTTATAATCACCATGCAGATGTTCAGGCTAACTGGCCCAGATAACAGAGACTATAGGAGATATCCACTGAGCTACTGGAGTGATAAACAGATTCTTAGTTGGAGTTTCTATTGCAGTGGAAAAAAAAAAAGGAACAGAAGCAATAAAACAAAACAAAACACCATAACCACAGCCACTAGGGGAGGAAACAGTTTATAACAGCTTGCTTGTCTCTGTGCTTGTCTTTCTTAGAGGAAAGTCAGAGCAGGAACAGGAGCAAAGACCATTGAGGAACGCTGCTTACTGCTTGGCTCATTCATGACTTTCTCAGCCTGGTTTCTTCTATTATCTAAGACCTACCTTCCCAGGACTGGCACAGTGAGCGAGACCCTCCCCCATGAATTATTAATCAACAAAATGCCCTACAGACTTGTCTACAGACCAATCCTATGGAGGAATTCACTCAGTGAAGATTCCTTTTTCCCAGAAGACAGTAGACTGTGTAACATTGACATAAATCTAGCCAGCACAAGTCATACTCGGACTTCAATACAACCACTTGTGAAAAATCAAACAATAACAATCATGGTTGTCTATCCTAGGGGCACCAATGTATAGCCAAATATAATGCGGTAGTTTCTTCCTGCCCAGAGGCTAACGAGCTACATCATTCATAGAGAGACAAAATGAGCACACCACACACGTAACAAGAATGCACTCAGACTGAATTCTTCTCAGACTGAAGCAGGATTCTCTGCAGAATGTCACACCTCCCTTCCACACCTTCAACTCAGAGCAGTAGAGAAAGAGAAGCTATTTGTTTTATTTTTTTAACATGATTTAATGCAAAATAAATGCCCCCTAGGTATAAAATTAAATGCAACAATGAAAACTGTTATATTCACTGTCCTTTCTCTCACATGCTGATACCAAAGATTAACATCTTAAATTCAGAAACAGAAAGCAGATCTACATCATATATAGAGAGTGGTAGCTTGGGTTATCGAAAGCTAACAAACACGCATACATGTGAAAACAGTATAACATGTACAGAGGACAGTAGGAAAGGGTAAATATTGAGTGATGAGGAAGAATTAAATGCAGGTAATGAATACATGAGTCATGAATGAGGATATAGACTTAATTGTTTTCTAGTTTTAACTCTATATTAGGCATGTGTACATGTGTGTATATATGTGGTAATGGATAACTTCATAACAATATTTAATAGTGAAAATACTAAATTCCATGTGAAGCCCCATAGCTTCAGATTAGCTATTCATAGATATATGTAGACTTGGGGTCTGGCTAATGTTGCTGTGTGATGATTTTTACTTGCAAGTTATTTACAATGAGGTTTTAGTTATAAAAATTAAAACAGAAATAACTTTTTATGTTTAAAATAACATTAGTTCTTTGGCATTTTTCTTCTGATCCATATGAATTTTAAACTTACCTCCATGGAGGAAAAGTGATACTTCCCTTGAAATTTGGATGCCTATAGGTGCATGAAGCGAGGAGTCAGTGAGACACAGGGGTATGGCAGAGTCACAGAACCCTAGGCCAGGCAGGCCTGGGAAGGAATGAAATGACAGGACTCTCTGAAGGGATGAATGCTCTCATTGATAACTGATGTTGGGCCAGACTATGTTTGCTTTCTTTCTACCCTCTAGAGATATATGGTTAAGCCCTTACATGTAGCTTAATCAAGAAGACTATGAAATTAAACTAGAGTATACATCCTTCCAAACCAACAGGCATGCCAATCACAGCAGAGAAATCAAACTGAGAAACATGACCAACCATGAGCGCACCACTCCTCTGAAAGACTGCCACATCTCAGATCCTGAAGCCAAAAGTACAGAAACGGGTCCAATTCCTAGATAATAGTTCATGTCTATTTCTAAAAATGATCGGTGATTTCAATTTGGATAAAGTAATCAAATGAGGAGAAGAAACCAATTTAATACTTATACATATGAAACAGGAATTCAGCAAAGTGAATGGGAAATTAAGTAGTGACAATGAGCTACTGGAAAAATATGTGGAATAAGAAAACTAATAGTGTAAAAAATTGAGGTGGGCTTACAAGGTGGCTCAGAGAGGCAAGGTCCTTATTTAACAAACCAAGTGCCCCTCATCCCTTCCCCAGGATCTATGCAAAGTTGGAAGAATAGAACCAGTTCTACAATACAGTTGTCCTCAGGCCTCCACACACACGGACCATGACAGATGCACTCTCTCTTACCAACAGGTCATATCAAGCAAAAGAAAGAATACTAGGAATGGAAGACAAGGTTGAAGAACCACTGCACTGTGATTTGAGTAGACTGAAAGCATGAATAGCATGGACACTGCTTTTATGAGCTCAAGGTCATAATCAAGAACATGAATCTGCACATACACAAGGCAGACGAAGAAGCTGAAACAACTACAAGGGGCCCGTGTGATGCTTAATCTCAACCGTCAAGTTGATGGGACTTAGGATCACCATGTGACAAATCCCTGGGCATGTCTGTGAAGAATATCTATACTAAGTTAACCAAGGTGGGAGGGTACATCCTAAACATGGGCAGGATCATTCTGTGAGCTGGAGTTCCAGAGTGCATAAAAATCAGAATGGCCCTGATCATGTGCCTTCATCTGTCCCTGATTCCTGACTGTGAATCCAATGTGTCCAAATGACCTGTGCCCTCAAATCATGGGCTAAAGCACACGTCTCCTTTCTTAATATGCTTTTCTCTGGTATTTTGTCATTGTAATAAGTAACTAAACATTATAGAATATGTGGTTGATATAATTTACAACAGAAATAGTCTCACGTCTGGGAAAAGAAACACGTATCTATCCAAAATGAGAGACATTTAGATCCCCAAACAGATACTGTAACACGTTACAGACAGAATGCTAAGATTTCAGAAGAAACAGTATTAAGAGCTGTAAGAGATAAACATCAACTCACTCACAAACGCAAACTCTTCAGACTAACAAAATGTCTGCCAGCTGAAATGCTACAGGCAAGAAAGGCGCTGGATGATGTATTTCAAAGGAAATAACTGCGAGCCAAAACTACTGTGTACATCAAAGTTTTTTTTTTCAGTAGAAAAATAAAAATAAATTTCAAGATAAGCAGAAACTAATACAATCCATGACCACCGAGTGTGCATCGCAGAAGATACTGTGAAGGATCCTGTACTCAGAGGAAGACAGAAGATGATGTCCATCACAAACACATAGGAAAGATCACACATGTGAGAGGAACTGAAACAGTACTCAATGCCGTCAACAAAATTACAGGAATCCTTAGACCCTCGTTTTAAACTCTCATTGTAAATGGTCAAGTCTGAATACATTTTAAAAAATATGTAAGAGGTCCAGAAAAGATGATTCAGGAGCTGCTAAGCCTGATGTGAACTCATTCACCCCTTAAATCCACGTGGTAGAAGGAAGAACAGGCCATAGCAAGGTGTGAATGACCACTGAATAACACACACATACACACACACAAATAAACCTGAAAAATCAAATATAATAATTATGATAAAATAAGATCCAACCATGTCGTCTCAATAGGAAACACACCTCACTGGCAAAGACATGAAAACTCCAAGTGAAAGGATGAAAGTTCATACTGTAAGAAAATAGAAGTCAGATTTTAAAAGAGTTCGTAAGTATTCTACAAATAGGTTTCAGGCAAAAATTGATAAAAAATACAGAAAGGTGCTATTTCATTTTTTTAAAGTCAAACACAATTTTAAATATATAATACAACCAGAGGCACCCAATTTCATAAAACAAACAGTACTTGGGAGGAAGGTATAGATAGGTCCAGGTACAGTATTAATAGGTGGCCTTAACACCTACTTATCATCAATAGATATTTTTTAAAGATGTATTTATTTATTATATATACAGCGTTCTGTCTGCATGTATGCCTGCAGGCCAGAAGAAGGCACCAGATCTCATTACAGATGGCTGGGAACCATGTGGTTGTTGGGAATTGAACTCAGGACCTCTGGAAGAGCAGCTGGTGCTCTTAACCTCTGAGCCATCTCTCCAGCCCCATCAATAGATATTTTATCCAGAAAAACAATAAAGAAATATGAGAGGTAAACTACACCCTAGATTAAACATACTTTAAGCCATCTACAAAGTATTCAATCCCATAGTAAAGAAATGTACATCCCTTCTTAGCAGCTCTTGGAACTGTCTGTATAGTAGATCAAATTTTAGAGCATAAAACAATCCTTTACAAATGCAAAGAGTAAAAATTAATTAATTAATTAATTAATTAAAATAAAAGCCTTCCCTGTATCTTACCAGATCATAGAAAGCAACTATAAGAGAACAGATAACATTCTGAAATTTCATGAGACACTCTTGAATGACAAGTGATTTAAGAAACTAAGGTGGAATCTAAAACTTAGTAGCATCAAGTGAAAAATGAAAACAGAGCCTCTCATAACCTTTGGGATGCAGCAGAGGCAGCTCTAAGGGAATATGCATAGCTTACATTAGAAAAGTGCTTACATTTGAAAATAAAGAGACCTCTTGCAGAGCACACTAATATACCTGATGGTCTTAGAAAAGCAGTGACAAGCTAAATCCAAAATGAGTAGAAAGAAAAAAAAAATGAACCATAAATATCAAGGGAGACATTAAGAGACCAAGAGAAAATTATAAACAACAGATGAAACAAAGATATGGTTTGAAAACATGGGACCAAAAAAAATAAAAATTAAATTAAAAATTAAAAAAAAAATAGGACTAAAAATTTCTTAGACCAACTAACCAAAAGAATGAGAGAAAATAAAAAGAGGTAGATTAATGAATTTGGAGATAAAAGGTGAATCATTACAACAGATAACCATTAAATCCACATCATTAGGGAATGCTTTGAAAGCCTACCTTTCAAGAAGCTGGGGAATCATGAGAAATGGATACACATCTAGACAGAGGTGACTTGACAAAATTAAATAAAGAAGACACAATACAAACCTTTCTAGAAAGATGTAGGAGAGTGAACAGATAATAAAGCTCCCAACAAGGAAAAATCTAAGACAGACCCACTGCCCAACACTTCCTGACATTTATGCTCTTCAAACTATGCAGGTCATTCTCTCATTGCTGCAACAAGAGATCTGGCAAAAGGCACTTTAAGGAAGATGTATTTTGGTGCAAGTTTCACAGTGGGAAGTGGTGGCAGCTGCAGCTTGAAGCAGATGACCACATTGCATTTACACTCAGAAGGCAGCACCAGTGGGTGCTGAAGCTCTGCTGCCTTTCTTTTTTGTGTGCAGTCCGAGACTCTGGGTCACAGGATGGGGCCGCCCATGTTTATAGTTTGTCTGTCCTCCTCAATGCACTTAATCTAGACAGTCCTTTACAGGCATGCCCAGGGGCATGTTTCCATGGTGATTCTAGATCTTGTCAAATTAATAGTCCATATTAGCCATCATGTACATCAGATTCACTCTATGAAGCTAGTAATGCTCTCATAACAAAGCTAGATGAGGACAAAGTAAAATATGGAGCAATTTTCTCAATGATCATAGACACAGATATTCTCAGTTAAATTCCTGTGATCTTAGTAACACACTGTAAAAGCTGTACACAACAGGCAGATTAATTTTCCTCCAGGAGGGCAGGGATAATTCAGTGTACGCAAATCAATGACTGTATTACAATACATAATAGACCAAGGGCCAGAAATTACATAGATTCAACAGAAACAAAAAAGGCTTTGACAAAGTTTAACATCCCTTCTTGATAAAAGTGCCAAAGAAGCCTATAACTGAAGTAACAAACATAATACAGTAAGGCTACATTTGACAAACTTATAGCCAACATGACACGCACTGGGGGGAAACTGAACACATTTATTCCAAAGTTAGGAATATGGAAGGGAGTCTACTTTCTCCACCCTTGTTTCATACAGAGCCTCAAATCTTAGCCATAGCAGTAAGAAAAGAGAAAGAAAGAAGACACAATAGGAAAGAATGAAGGCACATTATCATCACACAACATCTACTTTTTGGAAATGATGCAACCCTACACTTGAAAGACCCTAAATATTGTACCAGAAAATTCTTAGCTCTGAGGAACTCTCAGTAAAGTACCAGGAAATGTTTCAAACATCACAAAACTTTTAAGAAAAGAGTGTAAGGTGACAAGACCTCCCCGGAGCTGAGGCTTGGGAGAAATGCAGCCATGGCCGGTAGGGAGGACCACCGGTCTCTTTTACCAGTTCTTCCTCCTTCACCTTGGGACGAAGCCTCTGTTGAGGCCCCAGCCAGGATGGCAAACTGCAGATGAAGTGGAATGCTACCCACTCCTTTTGCTCCGTTACTCTTCAGGCTCTCTTAACTTTTGGTCAACCTGTCAATGCTTTTGAGATTTGTAATATCCCTTTGATCTTTCTACCTCGTCAATGGAATCTATCCTTCGTGCTCGCCACACGTCTCCCCTAATGGTTTATTACCTAACATCTTACCTCAGGAACTGACACAAACTTAGTATTTTAAGGATTCTGTTTAACTCCATGTAGCAGACTAATTCTAAAGTTATACTGTGAGGAGACAAGATAAGTCAACTATAGAAATTTTGATGATAAATAAACTTAGACAAATTATACTAATGTATTTAAGAGTTACTCTGAAGCTGGGCGTGGTGGCACACATCTTTAATCCCAGCACTCGGGAGGCAGAGGCAGGCAGATTAATGTGAGTTCAAGGCCAGCCTGGTCTACAAAGTGAGTCTAGGACACCCAAGGCTATACAGAGAAACCCTGTCTCAAAAAAACAAAAAACAAAACAAAAAAAAGTTTCTCTGAAAATAATCAAAACATTTGAATTTGTGAATGGAATAGAATAGAATCCAGGTTCAAATTATGTTTATACAGTCCCTTCCTCCTGGACACAGGAAGGAGAAAAGTCTAGTGGGAAAAAATAAATGTTGAATAAGTAATGCTGAAGTATTGTTATATGATACACACTCATAAAAATAATTGCAATGTGTGGGGCTGAAGGGTGGCTCAGTGTTGAGGGCATTGCTTCCATACCTGGTGGCCTGTGTGGGGCTGAAGGGTGGCTCAGTGTTGAGGGCATTGCTGCCATGCCTGGTGGCCTGTGTTTGATCTCCGAAATTCCCATGATAGGGGAAAGCCAGCCTCTCCAAGTTGTGCAAATACTAAATATAACTTAAAAATTCAAAGTCAGCCAGGTGGGGTGACTGACGCCCATCATCCCAGCACTGAGAGACAGAGACAGAAGAATTGACTAATGGCCCATTCTGTTTATCTTTCATAGTCTGTGTACTTAATCACACGAGGTGTCTATAAAGGCAACCACACTGATAAAAATTGTCGAGGCATAGGGCAAATTGGCCTGCTGCTTCAATTGTGAGCTCTGTAGTTTGAGTTTACTCATCTGACATAGGTTTTTCCTCTGTATAGCTATTCCAGCTGCATCTTCAAATACAAATAACTCTCTGGGCTTAAAAATCATTAAGTGAGGTTTGGCAAGATGGCCCATTGAATAAAGGTTCCTGCCACTAATCCTGAAGATCTGAGTTCAGGACCCACATGGTTAAAAAGAAAGAACTGACTTCTACAGGCTGCCCCTTAATTCACACAGAGACACAGACACAGCCAGAGAGACACACACAAAAAAAAATATACACAGAGACACACAAGCATACAGACACACACACACACATACACACAGACACACATACAGATACACATACACACACCCACATACACCAACACTTATATGCCACGTCGTTATTTACACTAGCTGCATGATGTGTGTCCCCACCCACGTCCCTGCTAGCTCCCACAGCCCCTCTGAATTACTGCTCCCCCTCTCCCACTGCACTGCAAACCTCCCCTGTCGCATTCTTCATGGCCTTCTGCTTCCCAGAAATAGCTTAGGTTTTAGGGCCCACTCACAGTAACTCCGTTTCCCCTGACGTTTGGATTTACCCTTCTAAAACTGCCTTCCCCCCCATATCTAGACATTGTGCATGGGAGAAACAGTTTCATGAGCCTGCTCCACCACCCTGATCACCCACATGTTACAGTTTATGGAAAACATTGATTGCACACCACCATTTAAAATGTTACAACCTGGATATTACTTTTATAATCTATTTTCCTCAGGCAATAAACTCAATCAAATATCAAACACACCAGGAACATTTTCAGTTTTAAAAAGAGTAAAGATATTTAAATAGAAAAGAAAGAAGTCCAATTGCATTTTGGAAAAGAACAAACTCTTGGTGTCTAAGTTTGATGTGTTATTGTTTGACTAATCTAATCCCATGGAATTAATAAAAGACAATTTAACCAAAGAGAAAACTAGAGTGGCAAGACTGTCCCACGTGCTGATCCTAAAAGAACACTGTTTTTGCCTAATTCTCTTCCTATCTGTTGTCATTAATTCATGAGTCATTTATCTTGAATTTGTTGTCTCTGCTTTAAATCAATATTAATCACAAAAAGAATGCTAATTGCAGTCATCTCTCTAATTAATTATAATATCTCCTTATTTGCATCTGGGGGAAAATAGACCACGAGTGTATTAAACATGACGGGAGAGCTGGAGACTTCCATAGCAGCTGGGCTTGCTGTGGAGCAGATATTTGCTGCCCATCCCCCACCCCCCCAAGAGGGTCTCAGCCCTGTGAAGTGGTGGTTGAGCCTCCCCCTCACTTTGTCTGAGGGACTGTTAGTGGGTGTGGTATGAGCAGAGGCTGTAAATATTTTGCGCTGCCAGGGCGAAAAGCCTGCCACAGAAAGCGGGTGTATGCCCATTCATTTTCAAAAACAAGCACAGGACACACAAACTGGGTCATCAGGGCTATAGCCAGGCACAGAAAAACTGCATCTAGAAGCAGGGCCACACAGCCAAGCACTTTCCAGACCATGGCCAAATGGAGCCCAACTTGCATAGCCATGAATGTGACAATGTGTAGTCTAACCGTGCTGTGGACTTTTGGGATACATTCTGTAGCAACTGGTATCTAATGAGGCCATTGTGATTGTGTCAGGTGCTTTTAACACACAGAAGCCTCCTCACACCTCATACAAGCAGAGGTCTTCGGAGGGCCTGAGTCTAAGAGAGAGATGTCAGTGACTTTTTTTTGTTCCTTTTAACAAAAGAAATAAGGAGAGGCATATAACTTATTTTTGGCTTTTGGTCTATTAAATATCTGCAAAGGAAAGGGAGACTCTAGAGGCAGAGACAGAGAGAGGGAGACAGAGACAGAGACAGAGACAGAGAGACAGAGACAGACAGTCACAGAGAGAGACACAGAGAGAGAGACAGACACACACAGACACACAGAGGAGAGAGAGACAGAGAGAGAAGGAGTAAGGTGAGGGAGGGAGGGAGGAAGGGAGAGAGAGAGAGAGAGAGAGAGAGAGAGAGAGAGAGAGAGAGAGAGAAAGCACTAAAGATAGGTATAAGCCTGGGTGACCACACTGCTCCCAGAGGTGACCCAGCGTCATCAGTGTGATCTGCCTCCATGTCAATCAAATCCACCCAGCTTCTCCTGTCAGGCAACAGTGGTGGGCAGATCACACCATCAGCTGGGTAGACAGCAGTGCTGATCCTTTGCCCTTCCAGATTATCTCTCCGAGATTGTCTCTCCGTGTTTCCTTTCGTCCGACAATAAAGGAGCCATGGCTCTATGTCCAGGAGGCAGGGATGAAGGATGTCCCTTTAAAGTAGTACATAGGTGCTAGCCTCACACTGACCACCACAGAAAGCAACAAGTAGCCGTTGATGAGCTTCAACTTGATGGTTCATCGTAAATAAGGCCCTTAGCTGCCTAACATTACATTTAGTTCACAGTAGAACCTCTTCCACAACTAATTGTTTGGATCCTTGAAGCAATCATTAAAATCTTTTGAAACAAAGTTAAGGGAAGACTGTGTATGACTGGGCAATATAATTCAGATGATCTCAGACACGTGGAGGATGCAAAGCCAGCAGTAATTCTGAAATGTAAATATGATGAGGTGTTTTCTGTTTGTTTTTTGTTAATTAATTTATTTATTCATTTTACATCCAAATCATAGCTAACTCTTTCCTTTCTTCCTGGTCCCACCCTCCCTCCTTTTTCCCCTCCCTCCCCCCCGCCCGTTCCCCCTCAGAAAAAAGGAGCCCCGGCCCTACCAATCCATCCCAGCACATCAAGTCACGTCACGACTGAGCACCTTCTCTTCCCTTGTGGCCTGGCAAGACAGCCTTATCATAGATGAATGATCAAAAAAGACAACAGAGTCCATGTCAGAGACATTCTCCATTCCCCTTATTAGGGGACCCACATGAGGACCAAGCTGCCTATCAGGTACATATGTGTAGAGAGCCTAGGTCCTGTCCATGCATGGTCCTTGGTTGGTGCTTCAGTCTCCACAAAGCCCCCTGGATGCAGGGTAGTTAGCTTTGTTGGTCTTCTCGTGGCACTCCAGGTACTTCTGGCCCCCTACTCCACCCCTCTTTCACCCCCGACACACACACAAGGTTTCCCACACCTCCTAATGTTTGGCTATGAGTCTCAGCATCTGATTTGATCCACTGCTGGGAGGAGCCTTTCTGAGCACAGCTATGCTAGGCTCCCCCATTGGCAAGCATAGCAGAGTGTTGTTAATAGTGTCAGGTGTTGGCTCTTTCCCGTGGGGTGGGGGCTCAGAGTGGGCCAGGCGTTGTTTGGGCATCCCCTCAATCTTTGCTCTATCTTTATCCCTGCACCCCTTGTAGGCAGGGTAAATTTTGGGTCGAATTTTTGGTGGGTAGGTTAGTGTTCCCCTCCCTCCACTAGGAGTCCTGTCTGGTTAGAGGGTGGCTTCATCAGTTTCCATGAACCCCAGTACTAAGAGCCTCAGGTAGGCTCACCCCCATTTCCCCCCACCCCCAAGGAGCCTACACTGGCATAGGTTTCCAGCTTGTCTTAGCAAGGCCTCTGTTCATGGTTTCTCTTCTCTCTGCAAGCCCTCTGTCCTCCTGCCCTGACTTTCCCCTCTTCGGTTCCCCACCTCATTTCCCTCCACACTCCCTCTCCAATCCTGCTCCCTCTCTTCAACCACTTCCGCTTTCTATTCTATTTCCCCTTCTGAGGGAGATTCGAGCATCCTCTCATGGGCGCTTCTTGTTACTCAGCTTCTTTGGGTCTGTGAATTGTAGTGTGGTTATCCTGTACTGTGTGGCTAATATCTGCTCATAAGTGAGCACATAGCATGATGTGTTTTAAAAGCAGAATAAAAGAAGAGCTTTCAAAAAATCTGTAGGAAAATAGCCATGAGGCACGGTGTGTCACAGTCTGCCTTACAAACCAAATGGAGCTGCGCACTGGGATGTTCTCCAACTACAATGGAGACCAGCTACAAATCCGCAATAGAAAGACCAAGTATAACATCTGTAAACACCAGGTGATCAAGCATACACTTCTAAATAGCGCCAGCAGGCAAAGGGGACATCTCAAGGAAAAGAAAGCCACGCACAACCGAGGGAAGGCAAAGCCAACTATGAACAAAATGGTAAGTTCACTTCACAGCTGTGTTTCTCACCCTTCCTGATGCTGCGAAACCCTTTCATCCAGTTCCTCATGGTGCGGGGACGCCCAGCCGTAAAACCATTTTCACTACTACTTCATAACTGTAATATTTCTAGTGTTATCAATTATAGTGTAAATGATATCTCATATGCAACCCCCAAAGGGGTTGCAACCCATAGGTTAAGAACCTCTGCTTAGCAGGATTAAGATCTTCTACCAGGTCATAATCAAATCAACTTGAACTGATAATTATATATTGATTAAATCCATGCTTTTGTCCTAGCCATTGCACTAGACTTTTCCTGTACCTTTCTTCTATAGCTGCTTTATTATTCTTGTCTTGGTCCCGACCCATTTTAATTTTAGGCTAGCCTCTCTGTCTGCCTCTCTGTCTGCCTCTCTGTCTGTCTCTCTAACACACAGACATATGTATGTGTGTGTATAAACATACATATACGTAAGAATGCATATATGTATGTAAAACATACAAATATGTAAACTAAGACATACTCAGCCACTAAGGAATATTTTAATATTATCTGCTCATACTTGGAAGCTAAAAGTTGACCATATTGTCATGTCTATATTTTCAGCAATTATTTCTATTAAATGCTGGCCTTTGGAGAGGTACCTTTTCTTTTCTCATTGATGCAAATTAAAACCACAAGTGACACATGTTGGTGCTATGAATTGCTTCACTGGTGTTGGCTCCAATTCCTCAATGATTCTATTTTATTAGGAGTTTATTAAAGGTTTGTACCTCCCTGACAACCCGACTATGCTAAACAGGAGGGAAAGGAGATTCAGGAGAACAAGAATGAAGCCTTCTGGGTATCAGTTCCGTGGAACAGTTTCCCTGGCGTAAGTCTCAGGAGTCTTGCAGATCATCTATGTGACAGAAGATGCCGCACCATCTGTGGACTGAACCTGGAGGTCTCCCAGGAGACCACCTTACCTCTCTCTCCAACCTTCCAACTCCCTGCGCCCATCAGGCAGGAATCTCCCATCTCTTTCTCCGGTTCCCTCCTCCCATAAATGGTCATTTTACAATACAATAGCCCAGCCAGAGTCACCAGCTCCTGTCTTTCCTCTGAGTCTATCTCTGGTGTTTATCAGTTTGTAGAGACAAAGTCTCAGTGGGGTGGCATCCCAAGACTGTTTTCACCTTGGACCCAGGCTAAAGCAAGATTACATGACATTACATTTCACTGGAGTGAAATGAAAAAATACACAGTTATTTTAATACCAGAGAAGATGGTGGCTGTGTCAGTAATTTTCAAAAATTAGAGAAAGGAATAAAGCTGGGAACCATGGGTTAAGTACCAAAGTGCAATTTTTAGGTTATTTTGTGCAATAATATACCTAACAAGCCCATTTGTCCCAAAATGAACCACATCAATGATAATAAATTGGATACCTTAAGTCATGGTCAACTTGGTTTTTGGCAATTGTCATAATCGTAGACCAGCCTTGGGTGTTGCCAAATTCTTGTTTTAATTAATTTATCTAAGCCTCATTTCAGTTCGCTTCTTCCACTCAGTGTTCCTCTCCTCTAGCTTCCCAAAAGTAGGGGGAGTTCTGGGGTGCTGTGGGGGAATTCTGAGGTGGTATGGGGGGAGTTCTGGGGTGCTGTGGGGGGAATTCTGGGGGTGCTGTGGGGGAATTCTGGGGTGCTGTGGGGTAATTCTGGGGTGGTGTGGGGGTAATTCTGGGGTGGTATGGGGGGAATTCTAGGGTGGTATGGAGGGAATTCTGGGGTGATATGGAGGGAATTCTGGGGTGCTGTGGAGAGAATTCTAAGGTGCTGTGGGGGAATTCTAGGGTGGTGTGGGGGGAATTCTGGGGTGCTGTGGGGGACATTCTGGGGTGCTGTGGGGGGCATTCTGGGGTGGTGTGGGGGGAATTCTGGGGTGCTGTGGGGGAATTCTGGGGTGCTGTGGGGG
>OU015750.1:113695213-113749343 GCA_907169655.1 Acomys percivali
CAGAGGGATGCCCTGTCCATCCTCCAAGCAGAGGGATGCCCTGTCCACCCTCCTGGCAGGGGGATGCCCTGTCCATCCTCCAAGCAGAGGGATAGCCTATTCCTTCTTGGTTTTCCACCCTATCCTCCTGCCCACATGGAGTGAGTTCCTACCCATCATTACACCACCCTCTCACCCTGCCATATGCACCCAGGTGCCACCACTAGAAATCTTCAGGACTAGGCTTATCCAGTATAAATAGTTCTCATCAGACCAGAAGTGACTCTTCCCCAAGATGTTACTATCCAGACTCAACAGCGAGGGAATTTGAAATTGAAAAAATAATTTGACATTGGAAATGAGCTGCTAAAGTTAGGACGGAGGAATTATTTAGGGGCCAGAGGAAACTGCTTAGCACTCCTAAAAATTATACCAAGAAGCAGCTGCCTTCTGGGCCATTGAAGAATATCAGTGGCAAGTGTCTGGGTGACACATGGGTGCAAAAAAGTTCAGCCAGTCCATTTCAGGTACACAGGGATGTCTCCTACCTCACCGGAGTCCAGCAAAGGTCACCAAGGGTGACCCGTGGCCCTTGACCTCAGGATGGGCTAGGTTTATCTTAGGATAGACATTCCCACCCACGTGGGGAAAGGCAATGAGCTGAGAAAACACTGATCTCTCTCTCTTCTCTAATTGATAACACATGGCCTCAATTATAGACACTCCTGAGTGCTCATTTAAAATTCACATAGCTTTCTGCAGAAAACGGAATGGTCCATTGAGTCAGGAGATCTGTGCGTGGCAGAAGCTGGTGCCAGATGTCCTGGAAGAAAGCAAAAGCCCCCAAGATACCCTTAACCATAAAACCTTAGCACGGGGAGAAATCCTTCCTGACCCAGGGTGGAGACCAATCACAAGCCTACAAGCGAGAGGACCATTACTGCTGGCAAAATTTCACACAAACTGGTGAAGCTCCAAACACTACGGTTTCTTACAAATTAAGTTAACTGCCTTATGAACAGTTGGTGACTATTAACAGTTACTGCACCTCTCCACAGTCCCCCAACTCTTCCTATGCTAATGATGTGTTAATCACTGCCTAAACAGGGCAGATAATGAGACATCTCTGCGCGTCACTGTAGACAGAGAAATGGGAATATTCAAAATATAGTGACAAAATAACAAGTTGAAAAGAGATGTTTCTTTAGAGGTTGCAATAATGAGTCTCAAGATGCTCCGGGGAAAGTCATAGCATGTGCACAAAATGGAAGAGAAGTATGCAGTGATGAATCCACGTGTCACCATTAGCCTGGGCAAAGCTAGAAGGGGGGATGAGGGTGGGCTAGCAAAATGAAAAGTAGTATTTTTATAAGATTGACTCCTCTGCATCCATATAAATAAATATTAATGAATATACATATGATAGAATAGATACACATTAAAACATATGTATGATACAATGGAGCGCACCCCGTCTATATTAATAGTTTGTCTAGCTTCGTGCACCTGTATAAACAGCCATCTGCACAGGCCCTTGGAGAATGTTCCTGGTTTAACAAAGATTCTCTTAGAATGGAAGGATTATCTATTAAAACTTTTTTTTTTGGCTAGTTTTCCTTGCTTATGAAAGACATAATAATTTGTAGTCTGGAAAACTCAAATTATTTTCCAAAAATAAAATACCAAAAACTGCATCATCTAAAACAAAAAGCTGCTTCCTAGCCAGGCACTGCCTTAACAGTTCCCTTTAGTTAGCTGAGACAGGTTAGAATTTTCCAAGAGATCCTTAACACACTCAGCGAGGGACACAATGAAGAGGAAATGGCACAGAAAAGACAGGAAACACGAAAACAACCAGGCTCTCAAACTACAGGTTCCAGGTCCTGTAATAAGTACCTTGCAGCTCCTGGGCTGTTTCAGCCGTCATCCTGCCGGTGTGACCCCGTGGTTGACAGGATGTCTCCAGCAGCAGGCTGAGATCTGCGCTCTGTCAGCTGCAAGGGAGCGTTCTCTCACGGCAAACACGGGAAGGTTGCCTTGGGGTCACCCTGGCTTGCCTCTTCACCCAGGACATAAGCACTAAGTTCAGGTAAAGGGGTGCTTGTTCTCCCACGGTCTGCTTTGAGAGATGTTGTTGGCAGCCCGCTGAGAAGCCATTCGGAACGGAAGAAAGCAGATGAACTCAGCATTCAAGCAAAACGTAACTGAGTTTTGTTGTTGATTTTGTTTGTTTGTTTGTTTCTCCTGATCTCCATTTGTTTGAGCTCTGCCAGTGCTACAGCTTACAGAATGATCCAGCCAAGTTCAGAGTCACCCTCCAGGCTCAAAGGGGGTGGTTTTTCAAGACAGGGTCTCTCTGTGTAGCCTTGGCTGTCCTGGACTTGCTTTATAGACCAGGCTGGCCTCGAACTCACAGAGATCCACCTGCCTCTGCCTTCTCGAGTACTGGGAATTACAGGCGTGCACCACCATGCCTGACAGTGCCAGATTTTTTATTTCAAAGTATTTCTAGAACAAGATGAACAAGATGATATTGGAAGGATTCTCTGAAGTGCTTCCCCCTTTCTCTCTCTCTCTCCCCTCCACCTGGTGCGTGTGTATGTGTATGTGCATGTGTGTGCATGTGTATGTTTGTGTGTATGTGCATGCGCGTGCGTGCGTGCGTGCGTGCGTGCGTGCGGGCACGTGTATGTGTGTGGGTATGTACATGTGTGTGTATGTACGTGTGTTTGTGTGTGTGTGTGTGTGTGTTACTGAGAACTGCTAGGCTCACTTGCACACCAAGATTGCTTGTCTCAATTTGGAGTCCTTTGAGATCAAAGCCCTCCCCCCCTTTAGCTCACTTTGTACTGCACACGTGACTTGCTGTGCCCCTTAGATCCTTTCCCACACAGGGTTCCAGTTAGGATTTGGAGTCTTGAGGTTCTCGTCTCAAAGCTTCCTCTGCTGAGCTCTGCAGGCTCCTGCACACTGCCCAGTCACTCTTAGTCTCTGCGCTCCTGTGCCGAAGACGCAAATAACTGTCCTGTTCCTTGTGAGCTTCTGGGGCAGTAAGCCTGGGTGACAATGCCCGCTCCCTGCTTCCTGCTGCGGCCAGCTGTGGATTAGTGGAAGGTGCCATGGCATTTCCAATGGGCCCAGTTCACGGGGCTTCTGTCATTGAAACTTTTCAAAGACTGTGGCTGCCTTCAGGAGTGGGGACTCCCAATGGCACATGATAGCCGCTGCCGTTGAGCATAGTGGTGGGAGGGAAGAGACGGCCGTCTGTCCTTATTTTGGACGAACACAGAGAAGCAAGACTGTGGTGTGGATTGCCGACTGTGCTCCCTGTAACAGGCAGCTGGGTTAGATCTTCGGCTACACGCGCAGCACTAGGAACAGTCAACTAGAAAACAGACTAGAAACGTGATTCTCTAAGAGAAGCCCTCGAAAATCCAACTAAGTTTCTCCGTTCCATACTAGTGGTGGGCGGAGATGGAGGGCACTTTGCTATTTTTCCTGCCACTTTCATCTTCTCTTGCTAGAAGCAGTTTGGAGAGCTTGCCAGACCCTATCTATGTGCCTTTCCAAACCCCAGAGGCTAAAGAGAAAGTAGTGATGTGAAAACAAGCTTGACGTGTTAACAGGGTCAGGCTCTCTTTTTTTGGTAGGGTAGAGTGCCCTGTGTTCAAAGAAGAGAGCAAGTGCCTGGCTGTTAACCTTGTCTGTCTGTCTCTCGGTGGGTGTCTGTCTGTCTGTCTGTCTGTCTGTCTGTCTGTCTGTCTCTCTCTCTCTCTCTCTCTCTCTCTCTCTCTCTCTCTCTCTCTCTCACACACACACACACACACACACACACACACACATACACACACCTACAGATCTGACACATCTCACTTGTATCCAGGCATGCAGATCTGAGTGTTCGCTCTAGAGGGCACGCCTGTCCTCAAAGCCAGCCTGCAGCCGGCACTGGCTAAGGGGATTCATTGCGGACATTCAGGCTACATTGCTGCATGGCAAAGCAGTGCCTTTTCTGCAGTGGCTGCTCCCTTTTTCCTCCTCTCCAGATGTTTCCTCAGCACCACGTGGTAGAGCTGATGTTGGTTAGCTGAGCTGGGAGGGGAGAGGCAGTATGTCATTTCCATCTTGTGTGAACTTCTATTTTAGATCCTAAGGAGGCGCGCTCTGGATGGCAATGGGGAAACAGAAAGACATAGCTAACTGCAAAATCCCCCTGAGCATCTGCCTACGCGTGAAAATACAACCATTCTTTCAGGTGGGAAGAGTAAAGCAGAGAGGCTGGGCTCACACAAGCGTGATCATAGCAGGAGGAACACAGAGCATACTTGGAGCAAGTGGTGTGTGTTTCTGAGATAGGTGCTGTGACAGACTAAACATTGTTCCCATCCAAAGAGATAGCAAATCCACAAACCCGGGTGCTGATGATGGACGAGACCTTATCTGGAAATAAGATCAGTGCAAATGCCATGCTGAAGCCAAATGTGTGAGTTCCTTTCATCGCTGTTGTGGTAAAATACCCAAAAAGGGCCACGAAGTAAGGGAGGGTTTATTCTGTACCAACAGGACGATGGAAAAAAACAATGACAAAGGTGTTAGAAACACACAGGTGCTACAGAGGATGCAAATGGGATATATACTACTTCCTTGGGGGGAAAAGGGGGCGTGCACTTCCAGCTCATGAACGTCAAAACAAGGCTTGGCAGCTCTTGAGATGGAAAAACAGACTGGAGAGGTGTTTGGGAGCTAAGAGCGCTCACTACGCTTGCAGAGGAACTGCGTTTGTTTTGGTACCCACATTGCAGCTCACAGTTGTTGTCTATAACTCTGCTTCTGGGGGAATCTGACGCCCTCTTCTGGCCTTCACAGGTACTGCACTCACAGGGTGCACATACATACATGAAGGCAAACACCCGTACACATAAAATAAAAATGTGTAATGTAAAATGTGTAATGTTTAAATTTTAAAAAGAAGAAAGACCAAGGCTGCAGTACTGAAGGTTTTGGTGATGTCTCTATTCTTCTCATACAGGTTTGATAGCAGAGTAACATTTCACTGTTTTGTTTTTGCCAGTACTGAAGACTGAACCTATGACCTCACATACACACGAGAGGCAAGGAAGCAAGTGCTCTGGGAGTAGACCAATAGGGAGTGATATACAGGGTTCAAAAATAAGAGTTGGGCTGCTGACGGCTTGCTTGCTCTCCAACAGTCTACCTCCCACACCCCGAGTCTCTCTGAGAACGATGCCCCTGTGGTCTGTTTTATAAATACAGATTATCACCTTTGCAGCACAGCCACTTTGACTCAAACCATCTAACAAGGCAAGCACATGCTGGCTTGTGCCCTGGGGGAAATGTCATTCCCTAAGTACGGGTGGGAATCACTGATTTGCCTGCTGTACCCTACACAATCAGAATGCCACTTTACCCTCAGCATCCGTGGTCACCAAGATCTTTGTTTTGTTAGCAGCAGGACATGACACTGATGGATTTAAGCATATATATATATGTGTGTGTGTGTGTGTGTGTGTGTGTGTGTGTGTGTGTTTGTGTACGTATATACACATATATGTGTGTGTACACATATATAAGCATATAACACATACTGTATACACATATATATATATATTTATATGTATAGATGCATACACACATATATGATTTCTTCAAAGGTCACTTATTGGCAAGTGTTTAGATCCTGAGAGGCACCTAGTAGGAAAAACACTGTCCCTAAGTGCACGTTGAGTAAAACAGCCTTGCACTGCAGACTGACGAGGTGGTTTAGATCACCATGGCTGCTCTCTTCCTGGATGTGCTGCTCTCCACCTCTGCAATCCTGCGGCTGTTATCCTGGAGGCCAGACACTGCAGCCAGATGAGTCTGGCTAGCTGTGCAGCCTCTTCACTCAGAAGCATAGTCCATGAGGAGTGTCTCTTGAGCTGGGCCTGGATGAGCAGAGCTTGTGTTCCCCTCAAACCAGCACAGGGATAGAATGTGACCCAGCATGCCCAGGGTAAGGAGAGGAGACTGGGCTACTGTATCATTCCCTGCCATACTTTTCACAATGGAGGCAGAATTTAGCTCACTATCTGATTCAAAGGCCAGATGCCTGTGTCACAATGTCACATAAAAACCCATCCCCCGAATTAATTTTAAAACCCAAAGGTCCTGTGCAGTCAGCCCAGACTTTGTGACAGAAAAGCCCCGGAAGTCCAGAGTGACCCAGTCAAGGTCAGGGAGCTCATTAATGCTAGTTCAAAGTAAGCCAAAATTTTGCCCTGCTCCCCAGAAGCACCGAGTCACCTACTGTGAGCAGTGCCAGAGTGGGTACACATGCAGGAGGCCAGTCACACTCACTCACCTACTTGCACTCATTAGTGTGTGTGTGTGTGTGTGTGTGTGTGTATGTGTGTGTGTGTGGTGCCATGAAGAGCCAGCTTACAAGGTGTACACATGAAGTAGCTCTCAAGCAGACACATAAGAGACATCCATGACACGGTCTTGTTTCCTAACCATGGCTCTTCCAAACTCTTGGTTAGGAATCACCTGAAGGCCTGGCATTCAAGACCGCAAGGAGAGCAGATGGGAACCACTCTGGACTTTGGGGACTACAGCCCAAGGAAGTAGCTTTGTGTTCCCGGGAACCTGAGGTCCGGGAGTGACATCGCTAATCTGACCTTCAAAGGATGGGTGATGAGAGTGTCTGCAAGAGTGATGGCCGCAGGAGGGGGCGGAAACTCTGTGCATGGCCAGGGCTCCCAGAAGGAAGCAAGCAAGGAAGACAGCATGTAGAAGGGGAATACACTGAATTTTAAAGATATAAACACCTGCTTTCATGAGAGAGAGAGACAGAGACAGAGACAGAGACAGAGACAGAGACAGAGAGACAGAGCGACAGAGAGACAGAGCGACAGAGAGAGAGACAGAGAGACAGAGAGACAGAGAGCAGGGACATGGGAAGGATATGGGAGGAGTTGGGAAGGACTAAGCCACGATCAAAATACATCATGTGGAAAAAAAACATTTTCAATAGTTAATATACATATACATTATATATATGAATGAGTGCATGCAACTCTGCATGGTTTCCTTCTCTTTAGCCATTTCTACACTTAACCACAACAATTCTTTCCTATCTGACACTTGCTTGAGGCGACACAGAAAACCCTGCATGAGGCAAGAAGCCTAGGAGAGGGCAGGACCTAGTTCGCAATAAGGTCACATGTTAACAACATGAAGGTGTCAGTCATGGTGAAGTAATCCAACCTACACCAGGCAGAGTTACCAAAACGGGCAAATGTGTTTATAGACTGAACGTACCAGTGCTGCTGGGTCCTTTCACAGTGGTGGCCCACGGAAGCATCTAGAATATCTGCACCTGGAGAAAGACATAAGGCCTCAAGATAAATTCTAAAGGAGGCTATTGCCCTCAGGCAGGCATAAAAGTTCATTTTTAAGTAACACCCATGCTTTGTCCGCACACACAAGTGATGCTCTTCACGGTAGACATTCATCCAGCCCCCAACTTTACGGGCAAGGTTGAATCCAAAAGGCACTCTTATCCTGTTGGTCATGGTAAGCATTAAAACCCCAGGACATGCAGCGATTGCCCCAGCAGAGGGCAGACATAACTATCAACATGACCTTGGTGTCACTGTCCCCTTAATTTATTTTAGAATGAGCCTAACACTTACTTGTGACTTAAAAAAAAAAAAAAAAAAGATTTAGTATCTTCTGGCTAGTTTTTTTCAGTTGAAGATTTTTTAAGACTGTGATTTGTTGGATTTGCAAATTATTAATCTATGCTGCAATGTTTATCTTTAAAATTCATGTTATCTCAGGTGGGGTTCATCGCTGTGATCAAATACCATGACCAAAAACAACTTGGGGAGGAGGGAGAGTTTGGCTCACGCGTCTACATCTTAGGCCATCATTGAGGGAAGTCGGGGCGGGGACTCGGAGTAGGAACATGGAGGCAGGAGCTGATGCAGAGGCCAAGGAGCGGCGTTGCTTAGTGGCTTGCTGCTCACACTCATGGCTTGCTCAGCCTGCTTTCTTATAGAACCCAGGACCACCAGGCAAGGGATGGACTCACTTGCAATGGGCTGAGCCCTCTCCCATCAATCACTAATTAAGAAAATGCATACAGGCTGCCTACAGCCTGATTTTATTGAAACATTTTCATAATTGAGGTTCCCTTTTCTCTGACAAGTCCATCTCATAGCTAGTTAATTTAAGACTGGCTAGCACAACTGACCCATGTAAACTTGACACACAAGTATGTCATTGCTCAGCCACAACTTTTCCTTTCTTGCTCACCCTCAAGATCATACATTAACATAAACATCACAATTTAAAACATTTTACAAACTTATAAAGTCCTACAGTCTTGCAAGTTCAAACACTTTAAAAACTTCAGGCTCTTTTACAATCCAAATTCTCTTTTGAAACCAGAAGTCTCACTCAACTGTGGGCTCCTATAAAATCAAAAACAAGTTAAGTCCTTTCTTGTTTCAAGATGGAAGAACTAGCACTCAGTCATAATCAGATCAAAGCAAAACCGAACTCCAGCCGTGAAAATCAATGTCCAATATCAAGGATTCACTCACAATCCTCTGGGCTCCTTCGAAGGCCCTGTGACTTCTCAGGCTCCGCCCTCTGCAGCACACACAGCGTTGTCCTCTGGGTCCAAGCGGGCTCCATTCCTTGGCTGCTGTTGTTCTTAGCAGTCATCCCACAGTACTGCCATCTCCAAAACGCTGGGGTCTTTTAAGGCAACAGGGCTGTACTTTCACCACTGGCCTCTCACAGTGCCTAGCCTCTCTGCTCTCTCTGACCCCTTCGTGCCTTCAGAACCAGTATCAGCTGGGGGGAACTTCAAGCTAAGCAAGTTCACCTGCTAGCCTAAGGTATGACCTTGGCCACCTGTGGAGCACAGAGTCTGCGTGCTGATCCCAAGGAATCGCTTTTGCCAAAGCTTTCGCATTTATGAGTCTGGTCCCTTCTCAGTAACCTCTAATTTCTCACTTCCAGCTACCCAGCAGTGATAGTCCCAGGAAAGCAACTCTTTCACTTCAGGGGTGCAGGTCTCCTGTTAATCACAGCTGCCTCTTCAGCCCCCACTGACCAGAGCCACAGACTCTTAAGAGCAAAGGGCCCCAGCATAGTCTCCAAACTTTTCTCGGCACGTCACAAGCCAGGCCTCCACTGTCCTTGGCATTCTCTTCTAAGCGCCCACAGAACAACTCACCAAGCTTTGAACACGCAATGGCTTTTCCAGCAAGAAGTCCTTCCACCGTCCTTCCCAAAACAATGTGATCAGCTCTGTCACAGCAAAACCCCGGAATTCTCGACCAATTTCTGTCTCTGATAAGGTTATCATTGCTGTGATGAAACACCATGCCAAAAAGCCGCTTGGGAAGGAAATGGTTTCTTTGGCTTACACTTCCACTTCATAGTCCATCACTGAAGGAAGACGGGACAGGAAGTCAAACAGGACAGGAATCCGGAGGCAGGAGCTGATGCAGAGACCATGTGCTGTATACTGACTTGCACGCCATGGCTTGCTCAGTCTGCTTTCTTATAAAAATACAAGACCTCTCACCCAGGGGTGGCCACGCCTACAATGGGCTGGGCCCTCTCACATCACTCACTAATTAAGAAAATGCTCTACAGGCTTGCCTACAGCCTGATCTAGTGGAAGCATTTTCCTGATGGCGGCTCCTGCCTCTCTGGTGACTCTAGCTTGTGACAAGTTGACATAAAACTGGCCAGGACACCCTGTGCTCTGGTTTGCTCTCTACTGATGCGATAAACATCACAACCAACAGCAACTTCGGGAGGAAAGAGTTTATTTGGCCCATACTCCGAGGTCACAGTCCATTACCCAGGGAGGTCAGGACAGGAACTCAAGCAGAAACCATGACAGAGCCACACTGTTTAAGGACTCATTTCCCAGCCTTCATTCAGTCAGCTTTCTTATATATCCCAGAATCCTTTGTCTAGGAACAACATTACCTACAGTACGCTTACCCAGCTATGTCAATCAGGAAATTACCCCACTGTCATGCGCTGAGCCAATCTGATTCGAGTAATCGTCCAACTGAGGAGAAGATGACTGTGCCTATGTCAACTTGACGGCTGAACCTAAGAGATGTTTGGTTAGCTCTCTAAAAAACATAAGTTAGAAGAGCAATATGTAATTGTGTGCAGGAAATGAAACTTTGTGATGTTTCAAAATATTTTCATAACTCCTTAAGCTAAAAACTAGTAATCATTATTTCTCTCCAGGTGCAGACTTAAGTGACTCAACATAGAATAACCACCTGCTCTTAAAGAATAAGCCGGAATTCAAAATAAAGTCAAAATCATCAAGATATTTAATTACTGCTCTTCTTCCAACGTGATTAAGAATCCCCGGAGGCTGGCAATGTTTCCAGCTTCCCTTTACTTCCTCAGGAGCACGGATGCAGTACTTGCTTGCCTGGAAGCATCCTGACCCCAAGGCCACACAGGATGCAGTGGGAATTGGCAAAAATGCAAGAGGTTCTCCATGTTGCTGGCTGCAGTGTCACCTCGCTCTGCTGATAAGCAGCCCCCTGCCTCAGCCCCTGTCCCATCTGCTGTAGGATGCCAGGTGAAGAGAGTGTCCGTTATTACTCTGCTCTTGTCTGTTAGTATTCCTAGATGCTGAGCTGCCTGCAACATCCATGGTTTACACCCCAGCATTCTGTTCTAAGTGTCTGCGCCTCAAGTAGCGGTGGGCCATGCATCCTGGGAAGAATGGGCTGTGCTGTAAATACTCCTCAACACCTGGAGAATCTACACGTCCTTGCCATCACAGACTTCAGTCCATCCCCAAGTCCAGTCTGCCCAGGAACTCATCCGTGAACACCACGACTTGCCATGCATCCTGGATGACAGGAATTTATTCAGAAGAATCATCTCTGCCTTTGTTTTTGTCCCGACCTTTCTGATTAAGCTCAGCTATTGGGGAATGCTCTGTGAAACGCTCTCCAAATGAGCTCACCCTAGCCTGCAAGTGCCATCACTAGCAATTCCTAGGGCAATCCAAGAGATTTAAGAACAATGAGAGGAGGCCTGCCTGGACCACCTGGGGCACAGCCAGTGACACCAAAATAATAGGACTAACAATCGCCAGCCATTAATATTTCTCAACATCAAGGACTCAATTCCTCAATAAAAAGACACAGGCTAACAGAATGGATGTAAAAACAGGATCAAGGAAACGCTAATACCAATACTCCAACATCCCTTCATGTTAAAAGTCTTGGAAAAATCAGGGATACAAGGTGCATACCTAAAAACAATAAAGGCAATATACAACAAGCCAATAGCCAACATGAAATCGAGTGGAGAGAAACTTAAATCAATTCCACTAAAATCAGACACAGGAGAACTTGAAGTTCTAGCTAGAGCAATAAGACAACTAAAGAGATAAAGGGGATTCAAATCAAAAAGGAAGACATCAAAGTATCACAAAGTCTTCACAAATGATATGATAGTATACATAAATGACGCCCAAAATTCTACCTACAACAGATAAACACCTTCATCAAAGTGACTGGGTACAAGACTAAAACAAGACAAAACAGAACAGTAGCCCTCCTTTATACAAGCCGTAAGAGGGCCGAGGAAGAAGGGAACCAACAGCCTTCACAACAGACAAAAACAACATAAAATATCTTGGTGTAACTGTAACCAAATAAGTGAAAGACCTGTATGGCAAGAACTTCAAGTCTTTGAAGAAAAAAAAAAAAATGAGGACAGAAGATGGAAAGATCTCCCATGCTCGTGGATCAAGGGTTAACAGAGTAAAGATGGCGATACCTCCAGAAGTTCTTTCATTATGTAGAACTGTTTTAGCTATCCTGGGTATTTTTTATTTTTCCATATGAAGTTGAGAATTGCTATTTAAAGGCAAAGAATTGTGTTGGCATTTTTATGGGAATTGCATAAAACAATTCTGTACAATAAAAGAACTTCTGGAGGTATCACCATCCAATTTCAAGCTACACTACAGAATGATAGTAATAAAAACTGCAAGGCACTGGCATAAAAACAGGCAGGTTGATCAACAGAATCAAACTGAAGACCCAGAAATAAACCCACACACCTATGGACAGAAATTAATAAATGAGACCTCATGAAACTGAAAAGCAAAGACAAAGGTCACTGTCAATAGGATAAAATTACAGCCTACAGAATGGGAAAAGATCTTCACCAACCCTACATCTGATGGAGGGCTAATATCCAAAATATATGAGAACTCAAGAAATTAAATACAAACAAACTAAATAACCTAATTACAAATTGGGTACAGAGCTAAACAGAGAATTATCAACAGAGGAATCTCTAATGGCTGAGAAGCACTTGAAGAAAGAAATGTTCAACGTCTTTAGTCATCTGGGAAATGCAAATCATAACGACTCTGAGATTCCATCTTACACCCACCAGAATGACTAGGATCAAAACTCAAGTGACAGCCCATGCTGGCAAGGATGTGGAGAAAGGGGAACATTCCTCCATTGGTGGTGGGAGTGCAAACTTGTACAACCACTGTAGAAATCAATCTGGAGATTTCTTAGAAAACTGGGACTAGATCTACCTCAAGATGCAGCTGTACCACTCCTGGGTATATCCTGAAAAGATGCTCCACCATCCTACAAGGACACTTGCTCAACTATGCTCTTAGCAGCTTTATTCCTAATAGCCAGAAACTGGAAACAACCTAGATGTCCCTCAACCGAAAAATGAACAAATAAATGTGCACATTTACACAATGAAATGCTAGTCAGCTATTAAAAACAAAGACATCATGGAATTTTCAGCAAATGGATGAACTAGAAAAAAAAAAAACATGCTGAGTGAGGTAACCAAGATCCAGAAAGGCATGCATGATATACACACACTCCTAAGTGGACATTAGCCATAAAGTACAGGATAACCATGCTACAATCCACAGAGCCAAACAAGTCAAGGAGGGCCCAAGGGCGGATGCTTGAATCTCACTCAGAACAGGACATAAAATAGACATCTGAAGTAGATGGAGGGAGGGGACTGGGTGGGAGAGAGAGTGGGGAAAGGTAACAGGGGGCGGAATCAGGTGTGGTGAGAGTGGGGGTTGGGAGGGGCCAGGAAAGAATAAGGAAGTCAGGGGTGGAGGGGCATCTCTGGGACAGGGGAGGCTCCTGGGAGTCTAAGGGAGTGACCCTAGCTAAGACTCCTAGCAGTGGGGGTTAAGGAGCCTGAAGTCACTACCTCCTGTAGCCAGGTGGGATTTCCAGTGGAGGGAGGGGGACACCAAGGCACCCATAAAACTTTCATGCCAAAAATCTGTCTTGCCTACAAGAACTATAGGGATTAAGATGGAGCAGGGATTGAGGGAATGGCAAACCCATGACTAGCCCAACTTGAGGCCCACCCTGTGAGAGAGTCAACACTTTATTATTAATGGTACCCTGGTGTGCTTGCAGACAGGAGCCTAACATAACTGTCTGCTGAGAAGCTTCATCCAGCAGCTGACGTTAACAAATGCAGAGACCCACAGCCAAACAATAGGCATGGCGTGTGGAAGTCCTGTGGAAGAGTGGGAGGAAAGATAGGGGGAGCTGAAGGGAGCCAAGGACACCACAAGAAGACCTACAAGGTAAACTAACCTGGCCCCATGAGGGCTCACAGAACTGAGCCTACACGCCCTACACGTATGTAGCAGATGTGCAGCATGGTCATCATGTGGGTCCCTTAACAATGGGAGCAGGGGCTGTCTGTGACTCTGCTGCCTGTCACTGGATCCTTTCCCATTAGCTGGGCTGCCTTGTCAGGTGCCAATGGGAGAGGATGCTCTTAGTCCTGCTGAGGTTTGAGGTGTCGGGGTTGGGTTGGTACCCCTTGAGGGCTTCCCCTTCTCTGAGAAGAAGAGGGAAATGGGGGGGAGGGGAGCAAGAGGGTTGGACCAGGAGGAGAGGAGAGGAGGGTTGGGGGCTGAGTTCGGGCTGTAAAGTAAAATAACAGAAATGTTTAATGGGTATATAAAAAAAAAGAAAATTGAGAGTAGCTTGGCATTTTAAAAAAATCTACTATTGTAAACATTTCTGTGTGCTTTGTGTGTAAGTGGGTAACGCCGGTTTAAAAAGTGCTTCAAAGGGGCCCACCTCAGGGTCTGTTATCAGGCAACTGTTGCTAGGGGAGAAGGTATAATTGTCTTCAATGAGATGGCCATTGGTCAGTGCCCAAGTTCAGTAAATAACCACCATTCATACTCCTGTAAGCAACTCTAATGTAACTCTAATTAAACACACACAAAGAACACATAAAAGAACACATAAGGGGCATTTCAGCAAGGGAGGAGGGGAGGTAAGAGAGGGATTGGAGAAAAATGATTAAAATTCATTATATACATGTATTAAACTGTCACGCGACATAAGAGGAAATTGTGTCAAGAGCAGTAGCATCTGGGGATCATCCTGTTGGTCTGAAAGAGCCTCCACTGGGTCCTTCTGCAGGCTAACTCACTCTTGCAGAACTCTACCTCACACCCCTGGACCCTGCTGTCTTGCCCAAAGGTCATAGGACAACAAAAGAAAACACATATGGGACCTGGAGAGATGGCTCAGCAGTTAAGGCCTTACTGTCCTTGCAGAGGACCCAGGCTCAGTTCCCAGCACACACATGGTGGTCCACAACCATCTGTAATTCCAGTTCCAGGGTATTAGACACCTTCTTCTGCCCTCCTGGGGCAGCGGACACTTGTGTGGTGCGTATAAATGCAAACAAAACATTCATACACAGAAAATAAAAATAAAATATTTTTTTAAAAAAATACACATGTCAAAAAATATCACAGGAAGTATATGAAACCCAGTGGGATGTTTTAATAAAGTAATCTTTTTAAAATAACAAATATAAATAACAAATACAAAATTCAATATGAGAAAGAAGACTGAAGATAACGTGGGGTTTAACACCGCCCCTCCCTACAGCAGCTGCACAATGAGCTCAGTACATAAATCTGCCCGAACGGATCTGAAAATACCGAGCCCTCTGGTGAGGACGTCTCTTATAAACAACCTTCAGGATTAGAATAGTAAATGGTGGCGATGAGTAAACCGCAGCTGAGGAGATTAACTCCTGTCTACTCAGCCAGATGATCAGCAGAGATGCCCTCTATGCAGGACTAACCCACTCTGATGGATAGCTTGCCATGATAACGGGTGGATCAAACGCATCAAAATTGCCACATTTACGGAAGAAATAATCCAGCGGGAATAATGTCTCGCCTCCCTCACCATTCAGATGTATATTTTTTTTCCTTCTGCCCCTTTAGATAATAACCCAACTCAAAGAAGAGGCAGAGACAGGAGCAGAAGATGGGCTAAGAACTCTGCGAGACTCTGAAGCCAGGAAAAATGACTCCATCATCCACAATGCCCATGACACAGCCCGAGGATAAATCACCAGACAGTGGGATCTTACTGTCTCTCATACAGCTTCCGATGGCTACAAATGTGCACTGCGTCTGATGGATATATTCACGGGGACTTTTTGGGATAAAGAGAATGATGTAAGTTAGTGCTTCCCTGGCAGAAATACGATCAGGGGCGTGCCTGCCTGCATCCTTTTTGTCTTGGAGCGTAGCTCATGCCCGCGTCCCTGGAGGGCACACCCGGCCCTGTGGGCTTTGCTTCTGGGCCCTTGGTGCTCTTGAGGAGTTACTTTAGAAAGACAAATGGCTAATTCTCCCCAGCCAAATGCTGCACATTTCATGATTAAAGACAAGCTTCTCTGCACCACGCTTCATCTATTTCTCCTGCAGTGAAATATGTGTAGATTTATATTTTTCTCTCTCTCCTTCATAAATAGGAGCAGTTTGTAAAATGCCGCAGGAACCGTCCACATTAAATCCCCCAGTGATGAGGAAAGGAAACTCCCTGTTGTTTCTTTAAAGAAAAGAAATAGAGCACAGGCCACTGTCTAATGATTTCATGACAACATCTATTCAACGGCGCAGTTTAAAACGTGAAATAAGTAGAATTTAGCTCATCCACTCAGTCCAGCTGGAGTAAAATTCATGGTTCCTGAAAGGTAACACGGAAAAACACATGCATTATTAATCACCCCACACCGGTCAGTCTGAATACGGGTGGCTCGCAGCCAATGTCCAAGCTCTTGGTGTTCCAAGTCCTGTAAATCTACTGTGCGTTTTAGAGCTTATTGGATACTTCATCTTTCTCACTCACTTTACCAGCATCTGCCATTGATGTGCAGCATCCAGGAGCTGGAAATGAGGTAGGAAGGGGCAGGGGACACTGGTGCCAGGGACAGCTATAACAGCAGCCACCACAATGGACACAGAACACACACCAAAGGTCTTTCTTGCCATTTAGAATTTGGCAGCAGTTATGAGCCCCAAAGAGACTGCACATTCAAGAGTCAGTTACCCGGGCGCCGTGGACTCTTTCTTGGGTGCTCTGCCTCTCTCTCACTCACTTGCCTTTGGTGAGATGTCTGCCATGCTGTAAGTAGACCAAGGCCACTGGGAGGAACCAGTGCCTTAGCAGAGAACTGTGAGAGCCTTCAGGGACTGAGTCAATGATGTGTTTGGAGGCAAGACTCAAGACCCCCTGGGTGAGCGGAGGTGTCTACAACCTTGTCCGGCCTCTTCATCAGAGCCTGTTGGCGACTCCCAGCAAGGGTCATCAAGGTCCTCCCTGATCCCTCCAGGGTCGTTGTCACTGTCGACCAGCTGGGCAAAGAGCAAGAGGCACCACAGGGCCCTGCACTGGTGGCAGATCCAGACAGTGGGCAAGTTCACATCTTCATGAGATGGTGTAATGTGATGGGCAGCCACCAGCATGCCAGGAAGAGCTTCTTCACCACAGGATAAAGCCACTGGACCCTTCAAAGGAGACCCCCCACCCCCACCCCCACCCCCGGACTAGGAGAAATAAATGTCCATATAAGCCACAGAGTCGGGGATGTTTTGGTACCGCAGCCAAGCAAGGCCAACCGCTCCTTCCCCACTTCTGTGAGGAAGCTTCTCCAGGGTCCTAGCCACGTACATGGAACACAGTTACAATGCACAGTAAAGACACGGGAAGTGCTGAAGCAGGGGACAACTCTCAGGCAATGCTGGCCTGTAAGGGCGACACTAACAAGCATGGAGTCTTCAGGCGGACGTATGCTCTAGCACGTGAGAAGGCGTACATCTGAGCACGCATGCACATGTCCACGCTCCTGAGCCAGAAGTACCTGGTTCTTATTAAAAGCATCAGACATTTGGCTAAGGAACTTTCTAGGCAAAGGAACTTTATGGGTTTAATTACTCCCTATCCCAAATGCAAGAGGAGAGAGGTGAACTGAAGGAATTATTAATCAAAACAGAACTTGAAGACTACAATAATTATCAGCTTATTCAAACATACACTTGTATGCATGTACTATATAGGTATATGTATGTGTGTGTATATGCACTTCAGTATAAACGCATGCTTAAACACATATATGAACAGGCTGAAAGTTTTTTTCATTTCCTGTCATAAACAGAAGCAAGAAACATATGTATCATGTGTGAGAGAGATTCTCTGATATCATTAACAATTTTGCAGTTAATGGTTCTTTCCAGCAGTGACCGATTAGGCAGTTGTGTGAAGAGCTGGCATAGCTACTCGGCTTTCTCCTCTAAATATCTGTTGTTTTAGCAAGTTACTCAATTATCTACACACATTCAGTTCATCTCTCTGTCACCATAATGAGTTTGAAGATTAGAAGGAAACATGACACACTGACAGCTACTGACTGTGTTTCCTTAGCTTTCTATAGATTTCTACACCAAGCCCAGAGAAGGAAACCTCTCCCACTTGAGGGTGGGGGCTGCAGGAGCAGGCTGGGTGCCATTCAAAAAGTATTCTTCTGAGACGTTTGCTGCTCTTATTTATGGACAGAAAAAGAAGGAATACCAAATATATGCGGCATGAAGCTTCCCTTTGTCTCTGTCTTAATTTAGGTTTTATGACCCCCCCCCCCCCACTGAAGAATAGCAAACTCAAAAGGCTCCTGTCACCATGGGTGTCCTGGAGCTTCAATGTGGCAGTTAACAGATCCAGCCCTCCCCAGGGCCAGGAAACAGCAGGGGACCACCAGAGTCACTTAGAAGGATTTAGATAATCCGGCTGTTTTTCTTCCTCTACACCCAGTGGATAACTATAATTCTTAATCTAATCAGGACATTTTTAAAAGAGAGTAAGATTCAAATGCTGGGCTCCTGACTTAAGGCACCGGACACCCCCACTGTGCTGAAGGGGTGGCCTTGGCTCTGTACCAGGTGGAACAGGGACATGTGACCACAGGAAACTTGAGAGTAGTTGATGGGAGCCATCCCCTTGCCTCCATCACTTGAGCAGTTGTGCTGTGTGTGTTTGCCTCTATGGCAGTGTGTGACAACAGAGTGTCCCCTCTGCCCCACCCCCAACCCAATGACTGACATTTCAGCTGCACAGAACAGAATGTAAGGTGAGTGACAGACTGTCCTCTGTCTAGCGTTGTGGAGTTATAACTCTTGATTTTTAGTCTCCAGATTAATCACACTGCAGTTTGGTCAAAAAACGGTCCCTCTCAAAAAGGAAGTTAGTGGTAAATCCCTGAACAGCAAAGGCCCTCTTAGCGTTTGATTACAAGATGAACACAGAGGAAGGAAGCCTTGGGGAACAGCAAAAGACCTCGATGGCTTAATTAGATCAGGGTCACTCTAGCCTTACTCTCCCCCTGTGACGACCCATCCCATGCTGCCCGAAGAAGATTCAGGTAGCTCCCCGGAGCTCTCCATCCATTCACTTCACAAGTAATTCTGGACCATATATAATAGAGCAGAGTCTGCTTTGATGCTGAGGGTCAGTGGATTGTCCATCAAAGCCCTCAATCATATGGCAGTGGGGATTTTTTTTTCCTCTGCAAAGCAAGTGAACTGTGGAAAGCCACTGTGCTTTGGGGGAAGGCCCTGTGGCCCTGCCAACCTAATGTCCCACCCACACTTCACAGTGGTTCTGCTGTGTCAGCACTGACCACACGATGGCTATCTATGAAGTCCCTGCTGGCACAAAGCCGGGCTGAAACATGCTTTCCCTCTGAGAGCTATCCAGCAGGTGTGTTGAAAAGTAGAATCGGGTATCAAGTCTCTTCTTGCTATCCTGCTGTCCTTCCTCTGAGTGCCACCAGGTCTCCCCCTCCAGGGGACATGGTCAAATGTGAGGCACCAGAGTACATGAGAAAGTCATATCCCACTCTCCACTCAACTGTGGAGAATGTTCTGCCCATTGGCTAGATCTGGGTAGGGGATTAAAGTTTACCGCCTGTATTGTCTTTGATGTAACAAGAATAAATTAATAAAAAAAATTTTAAAAAAAGAAAAGAAAAGTAGAATCGGAGCCAATGTTGTCTGTGGGTCTCCAGGAAATGGGCGGGGCCAGAGGGTGTGAGAACTGGGCTGCAGAAAGTATGCTGCAAGACTGGGCTAGCTGAGAAATCAGCACACCTGTGGAAGCAGTCCTGTCGCCTACAGCTTAGAAAGCCACCCAGACCTTAGTGGCTCATAAAATCACTGTTCCTGCTGATCCTGCTTTGCCTGATGCTGTGGCTGCCTCAGCTAGCTGTGAAGGCTGGTGTGGCTTCAAGGGTCCACACCTGGACTGCTGGGGCTGGTAACGGACTGACTGTAACCTCTTCTCTCTTCCTCTTCCTCTTTCCCCTCTTCACTCATCTCTCTCGCACTTTCTTCTCCCACCACTCTCTCTCCTGTGCTCTTCTTCCCCCTTAGCCACCTGTCCATCTCTGGCTTCTTTCAGCGCAGTAAAAGATTAAAGACAGACACTCCCAATATAAAAGGCTCTGAATGTTCATAATGTCAGTTCTGTCATGACCCCTTCAATGAACAAAACAGAAGCCTACATTTGATGGGTCCTGAGACAAACTTGTCCCTTAATAGACTCAGGCAAATAAGAAGGCCATTTTTGTCTGTAATTGTTCATATTTAATATACAGTGTATGACATATTTCATAGATTACACATTTGGATATATATAAAAATTAAATATATTATATAAAATATACTTATAAATTAAATTAATATACATATACTTAGTTTTTATTTTATAAGGCAATATAAATATATAATAAATATAAAAAATATAAATAAATAAATATATATAATAAATAAATAAAATAATAAATAAATAAATATAAAAAATAAATAAATATATATAAAATAAATATAAATAAATATAAAAAAATAAATAAATAATAAATATAAATAATAAATATATAAATATATAATAAATAAATAAATATATAATAAATAAATAAATTATAAATAAATAAATAAAAAATATATTAAATGTATACATATAAGTGTATATAAAATAAATATAATGTTTAATCACTATATTTAATCCATTATATATATATACACATATATATATGTGTATAACTTCCACTAAGAGATGACTATAAAATGTTATTAAAGCCTGGTATATGAGGATGGAGTTAAAGGCTTTTAATCATGCTGAAATAATTTAATATAAAGATAAGCTGAAAGAGTGACATATGGAACTTACTCCTGGGAATGGACAGATGGCTTGCAATGAACTTGCTGCTTTACCAGCAGACCTGAGCTAGGTTCCCAGGACCCAAGTCAGTGCTTCACAAGTACCTGTAACTCCAGCTCCAGGGGCGCCTGCAGCCCATGCACACATCCACACGTAAACACACAACTTAAAAATAAAAATAAAAGGACCTCCTCTTGCCATTCATTGATTTACCTTGACTTTAAACATCTTACCACATTTGTCTCACCCTTAGAACAGAGATGAAAACACTGCACCTAAGTTTAGGAAATAGTTCCTGCTGGCTCTGGGATGTGAGGTGGGAGATGAGGAAACTGGTAACCAGCATCTGAGCTCTGCTGTGTGAACACAGTGTTTGGCTATAACGCAGCCCCTATGAGTATGTCTTTGAGCAAATAAATCAGTTGGGTTCAAGTCCCCGAAAAGGACAAGTGATTTAGAAGTTAAAGGAAACCTGGACGCTAGCCATTATCCCACGGCATGCAGACAGCAGAGAAATGGTAGGAAGGGACCGTGACTGGGCTACAGCCTGCTGAGCTCTGTCCACATACTGATGCACACACAGCAATAGAAGGGCACAGGGTGGGCCAGATTTGTTTCAGAGTGATGGGCAGTACATCCTGCACAGAGTTAGATCTGTAAGTGTATGTAGAACAGTAGAGACATTGGACATTAGCAGGTAAGGGAAGCAAGAGGGGACAAACTCACAAGCAGTGCTCTGTACAACCTGCTCCATCAGCCAGAATTTCTCAGGCGAAACTGGTTTCCTTCACTTGAAATGTGCTGACATTTGCATTTTTATAACAAGTAATACTAAGTTTTATTATATTTGGGAAAAGTATTGGTATAAATAAATAACCTTAGCAACTGGACAGTAACTGCCATCTTTTGGAAGGTGCTGCAGGATATTTGATCCTACTGTGATCCCCAAGACTGTGTTGCTTACTGGAAAAACCTGTTTCTGGTTGTGGTGAGACTCAGCCCTAGCATACACCTTTAACTCAAGAGCTTTCTGCTTGAGTATTGCAAACAGGATTAAATAAAAACTTACACCTACATCAAGAGGTGGAGCAAATGACCAGTTGACAGGGAGTGAACTTAGGGGAAAAAACATGGAGAGTAAGAGGAAGTTGGGTGGGTGGATAGAGAGATGCACAGGAAGTAGAAGGGAGGGACATTAGTTTGAGGGGTTTTTTCGAGAAGGTGTGGAGAAAGAGCATACCTCTTTCCTTTTTGGGTACATCAGCTGAGGAAAAAAGCCAGCTCAGTGCTTTCTCTGCCTCTCTGAGTTAGCAGGCTTTCGCCCCAGCATCCGGCTTCTGAGTCATATTGGTAAAATCAAATGATTGAGATTTTGTTAAAAACACCAGGAAGGCTTTAAGTAAATTTTGAATACCTTCTTCATTGCTAACACAACCATGCATGTTATATATATTACATTATTAAAATGGTAAGAAAAGGAAATAAATTATGGGTAGTTTCCACTTTGTAATGTTGCCGTTACTTAAGCAATTTAAATTTCCTCAGAACATGTTGCCATGGTTATTCTAGGTAATTCCAGGACTTTTAAAGTAGAAATGTGTGTGTCCATGCATGCCTGAATATGTGCACATATGTGTGTGCACTCATACATGTGTGCCTGTGTATGTGTACTGGTGTCTTTGTGTGTTCATGAATGTTCGCAGGTGTGAGTGTGCAGATGTATGTGTGTGTTCATATGCATGTGTATATATGTATGCATGTGTGTATTCACATATGTGTGTGAATGCTGGTGTGTTTGTGTGTGTTGTTGGAGTTGGTGGTTGAGTGAAATCTTTCTAATCGAGTTGAGGGCACAATCCTTCTGTTTGCAGAACATCTCATAAAATCAGGGCTGGAAATCTGAGGAGGGGAGGAGAGCCCTCTGAGCTCTCAGTTGACCCTGCTTGACCTCACACACTGTTTCTGTGGTGTGACCACCAAGTATCCATGCAGCTACGGCTTGAGTGTGGGACGGACAGAAGCAGGAACTCACGGGAGACGGTCTGAATCCCAACTCTCTGGTGGCTCCTGCTGACAGAAGAGCACTCACAGAGTGCGCGGAAGTGTTAGAATAGTTTTCCCCTCCCTGCGGAGACCGGAAGAAACCCGACTTCAAGAAGAAATGGCGACATTAAGAGAGGAAGGAGGACTCGGCACGTTGGCCCGTCTCAGTGAACTGGGATTGCTTCCTTCCGAGCACAGAGGCCCTGTCCGAGGAGCTCGGGTTGCCCTGGGCATCAACCCAAGGAAGTTGCCAAAGCCGTTAAGTTTGATGCCAATGTAAGCCCCTGAATTATTGATTAAATGGTTATCACCCTTGTTTTCTGTAGCAACTATATTAAACACGGGAAAAATGGATTCCAACTTCTTGTTAAGTGTTTAGAAAGCGGAATTCTCTTTCCTCGGCTTGCATCCCGCCTCCCTCCCTCGCCCCCCTTTTCCATCCTCCCTCACTTCCTTCTCCTTTTGATAACTTCCTCAGTGATGCTAACATGAGAAGCTACGTCTTCAACTGAGCTGCTGAGTCAGGCTGCTTAAAACAGCATTACACAGAGCCTATCAAAGCAAACAATTACAGCTCAATTTTAATAACATTTTTGCTTTATCTAATTATAAAACACTTTCAATAGCTGCCTTAAAATTAAACTGAAAAATCTTACATGGCATCTCTAGCATTCACTGAGCAATTGAAAAGAACTTGTAGGTTGGGTTTTGAGAGCTGAGATGTCAAAAAATTTCAGTTTATAAAAATGAAATCTATTTTGAAGTTAGGGAATACAGGGCAGAAAAACTACAGACTGAAGAAAGGGGAGGAAGGAGAATCAGGAATCACTCGGTGAAGGTGGAAAGCTTAGAAATTTCAAGACAAAAATGAAAGCAGAGCTGACATCTACAACTTCACCTTGCAGCAAAGGACGCTCAACATTGGATGGTGCTATCAGGGGTCACAAGGACCCTCCAGTCAGGGCAAAAACAGACGAGAAGGAAGAGATAGAATAGAAATATCAATCAAGTGCAATGGATAAAGGTATTTGGATATCGTTTTATACTAATCAGCCACAAAAATTACATTTTGAGGAAATTTGATAAATTTCTGTAAGACATACTGATAGAGTAATTTGAGAGGAGAATTTAGTTGAATGCTTTTTGTCAGGGTATTTTTAAAGTATTATAAGAATATATCTGTATCTAGGTAGATAGATATATATAATATATATTGTAAGACTATAAAATATATAATTCTATTATAATTACAACATATTAATATGATATATTATATAATATAGTCTATAGTATACATAACATGTTATATGCATTATACATTATAAATTAATTATATTCTTACATATGTATGTATACTATATATAGTCCTACAATAATTTTTAAAAATGCTCTGACAAATGAGATATATATCTCCTCTGAGCCTGTCGGGTGAGGTTTACGCTTGTGTGACTTTTGGGCTGACCATTTAGGACAACCCATCAGCACAGATTCTCCCCTTCTCTGCAGACATCAACCCCTGTGCTTCTTTACCCATGGGTGGGGCCTTCTGAGAACGCTCCTGCCCATGTTGACATGTCGCCTTGTGTTACCACTCTTCAGGTCTTTCAAAAAGATTTTACGCATGGAACTTCCATGTTGTATGTTCAGGAGTTTTTTGGTTTCAATTTTGTTGTTTGTTTCTTTGTCTGTTTTTACCGCAGCAACAGGAGTAGCACCAAAAAAAAAAAAAAAAAAAAAAATCAGCCGAGACTGCTTTGTGACTGTCCTTTCTATAAATCTGAGATTTGTAAAACGTAATCTCATCCTTTAACCTTTATGTTTATATAACATGACACCGAAAACAACGACTCTCCAAAGCGAAGACAGTCTCATTACACCTGTATCTAGTTATGGGGTTTGATTTTCAAGTCGGCAGACTCTCAAGTCAACATTTGACTAACAGCAGGGCCAATGTCTGAGAACACAGAAGCGCCCTTTCTTACCCCTCATTAATCCTTCTGTAAAGGGCAAACCAGAGTTTCACAAGAGCACAATCCTGGACCACAGCAGCAACAGAAAACCCAAAGGCTTTGATTTCAAGCAATTTGTGTGGAGCAGAGTGAGAAGCTATGTGTTCCAGGAGGAAGCCAACGAATCTGGCATCCTCACAAAGAATAGCTGACACTGCCTCGCATATCCCAGTCCTACCAACGGAATCCCTGTGCCACAGGGATGCCTCAGAGGCGCACCTCCGCCCCCATCCACATAGCACAGAGGTGTCTCTACAGACATGAGGGGGCAGCAGGGATGGCCTTCCCAACTGTTTAGTAGCCTGGACTTGGATCTTGTCAAATTTAGAAGGGAGGTATCTGGATAAGTCTTCAGGCTATAGTTCCGTGTGTTTCTCATCTTACATCAAGCACTGAGAAACTGATAAAAAGCCTCAGCCCCCTAGTTGGCACCTCTAATTAGTTAACTAAGCACAAATAAAACCCTGCTGTAACACCTTCGTTTTGTGGCTGTTTCTGTGTTAGTAACCCCCTTGCACTGTTATGATTAAATATCTAATCAAAACTCTATGTACAGGGGGAAAAGCTTGTCTTGCCTCACGTTCTGGGAGCATTTATCTATTGTGGTGGGGGAAGGCAGGCAGGAGTTTATGCGAAGAGTATGAGGGCAGGGACACCTCACCCCCTCACGGAAAAGCAAGCTGGTACTCATCCCTGGGGAAAACTGGCTCCCGTCTCTCATCCACTGACCACCTCAGTTGCTTCCTCTAAGTGTGGTCCTCGTGGGATTCCCTGTGTTCCCGCTGCCATGGCAGCTGATGATGTCATTATGCTAGTCTTGTTCAGGCAGCCATATTATAGAGAGCTGATAACAATATCCCTCATTCAACTTGAGGAAATGCTGTGACCTTTTCAAAAAAATAATTTAAACATCGTTGATAAGCTGTTATCTATTTTTCCAAATTATTTTTGTGAATGCTAAAAATGTAAGAAGCGCTGTTTTATGAACTGTTTTCAACCACTGCAAGTACTTAAACAAACTTAGAACTCATTTTATTTAAATACTTCCATGTAATCTCTCCATATTAACCCTGAGTTGGGGGAGGGGGTCAGCCCAGGAATAAGGGCTGTGCCCCTGTTGCAAACAGTGAATCACAAGGGAGAGTCACTGTTCCATTTTTAAGAATGGGAGAAGGTGTAAAATTGGGCTTTTGTATGTAGTGTTTCGGTTCCCCAGGGACACGCACTCCTGCCCGCATAAGTGTTGCTCAAGGATGCTAGGAATGCGAAGGGCGACATCCCTCCTCCTCCACCTTCAGAAGGCAGAGAAGGGTTTTATTTACTGCATTTATTTACTTCCATTTCCTACAAATATGAGAGCATCCTGCACCTTTAGCACAGCTCTAAGCCAATGTGTAAATGTATAATTAACAGGTTTCTACACCAAAATCACAGTGTGATTTAGATTTTATCCACTAATCTAGGCCTTGATTTACAAGAGCAATAAGAGGGAAAAAAACCATCAACAACAAAAAACCTAAGTGATTTCATAAGGTGTGTGTTAGTGTGTCTGTGTATGTATGTATGTTTATGAATGTGAATGTCTCTGTGTGTATATATGTGTGTATGCATGTATATATGTATGTATTATGATAAAGGGCAAAAAGTCCAATGGAGGTCTGGAGAGATGCTCAGAGATAAGAGCACTTGCTGATTTTGCAGAGGACCAGAACTTAGTTTCCAGCACTTACACTGAGTGGCTCACAGTTATCTGCATGCAACTCTAGCCCAGCTCACAGGAATCCAATGTCCTCTTCTGGCCACCAAAGATCCATGTGCATACATGCACACACACACATGCATTTACACACAGATGATTAAAAATAAAATAAAATAAAGATCTATTACCTATCTAAATGTATTCTAGGTTTCTTCATCTGCTAGCAGTCACTCACGATCCAGTTCCAGGAAGACTTGGGCCATCACCCAGGGCAAACTCTCTGGAGGTTCTTTCTAATCACCTACTGGCTAAGTGGAGAAAAATCTAACAGAGTCGGTGCTTCATGTTTTTCCTGCTTGTGCTTATCTGATGGGACTGTGACAAACTTATCACCACTCTTCACTTCATTTGATTATACTTGTATTTAACTGCTATATTAAATTTAGATTATTTTGCTTCTATCGCTTCATTCCACATTGTTTCTTTTGGTATATCTTATTTCCAAGGTAATTCTTTAAGTATTTCCATATATATATATATATATCAACAAAGGAAAAGAGAGATAGATGGAGAAACTAAAACAGAACATTATATCCATAATTTGATCTGAATTACTATATCGACTTATTCCATATATAAGTCAATGAAGAGAACACACCCCACGGGTAACCTAAAGACTTTTATCCTTCCTTCATTATCTTGTAAAGCTTCGGACAGAGACAAATTCAAGTAAAAATGTAACAGGGCATGCCAGCCCACTCCTGTGATCCCAGGACTTGAGAAAAGAAAGTCAGAGGACACCAAATTTACAGACAGGCTGAACCGCATAGCAAGACTCTGCCTCAAAATAAAGAAATAACAAAAAACTATATTTGTAAAGGAGCTCAGGTGTACAAACTGATGGCTATTTGGGAGTTTTCTATGAAATGAGAGGAGCCCTGAAAGAATCACATACATGGGAAGTCTGTGACATTTTGGGTAGACACGTTCACATTTTGTCCTGAGAGAAATATCCAGTAGTAAATATGACCTGATTGTCCACGATGCCCCACCTTTGAAGATGATCTCATTATTGCTCCCAAACATTTGCACAAAAAGAGCATGTGTTGACTAATGATTTTTTCAGATGTTACTAGAAGAAATTTTTTCAAGTACTGTGCTGAGAATAAGCTAGATTTTGACCATGTTGTATGGTCAGAGGAAACCTGATGACCAACTTCAATTTTCCAAGTAATGAAAATTCACTGTAGAGAATTTGCAAATGTTTGAAAGCATGGGTGCCATGAGCATGTTCTCCTGCCTCGTTCTTCATTAATGTCTGCAGAATCTCAGTCCCTAAACTAATGCCAGGATTATGTGCACTGTCTCTCGGTGTAGCCATCTCTGCACAGATCCCATGTCCTCATGTCGCCATTTTAACATATGACATTTGCCCTTTCCTGAAGGACCCTTTAGGAAGAGAGCCCTCTGGTATACCACCTACTCTTATGTGCTGCCCTGCCCATCTCTCCCAGCAGCTTCATTGGTCATTCCACCATTTTCAGGTGAGAGATTACTCCTCAGCTCTGTGGATGAGAATATTCTGTGTGTGCAAGTTGTCTGTCTCTTTTCACACGAAATGCCTCCTAAATATCAATCACTAAAATGCAAACAACCTTTAATATGAGGACCACCAACCCTCTGTCTCCTAGAGTTTACAGATGTGCTCAAGTAAATGGTACTTTGAAACCATTTTTCTATGTTTCAAAGAAAACAAAGTATAGCATTTGAATCTATTTTGCCTGTTTTAGAGGTTACTTATTTAAGACATTCCTAAGATATCTTAATTTCAAGAATTAAGAAGAATCGTGTGCTATATATTTTATTTATGTCTATTGTAGCTATCATGTTGTCAAATTTGCACCATTATAGTGTTTTGTGTTCATATTTTAACACTGAAACCCATTACACGATTATGTATCTCCTGCTATTTTTCTAATATAACTAGGACATAGTAGTTTAAAATGTAAGAAATGCTTAGACATGTCCCCTCGATCATGTCACGCCTGTCATCACCACCATGCCCTCAGCAACAAAACAAATAGATAAATCACTGTTAATATGCATAGGTGACATGGAAATGAGTTTGCAAGTGTCTACTTGGTGACAGTTTGCATTCCTGTCCAGTCCAGATACAGTATCCCATCTGTCACACCCTGCTTGGTACCAATCCCAGGGGCCAGGGCATCAGTAGGGAACAGAGGCAAAGAGGAGGAGATCTGCAGGTGACACTTATTCACAAAGAAGAGGCATAACAGGAATGGGCAGAGAAAACCAGGAAAACAGGACAGAATAGTAAAACCATATCTAAAAAAAAAAAAAAAAGACATAGACTGAGGTAGTGTCACAGTGGAAAACACACAGGCAGCAAGAACACGCGAAGAGTGACCCTGAGGCTCACTTCAGAGCTCATGATGCCAGAACAACTTAGAAACAAGACATCTAATGACACCTGAGAGGTCAGGAGGTTTGGAACAAGATTCCAAGAAAGATACAAAATCTGAGATTCTCTGGAACAGGATGGAACCCTCTAGCAAAGATGATGAAGAAATCCATATCTGAGAGTGAGCTTAAATGTGCTGTTCTCTGATGCAGAACAAACCTGGTGTTCACCTGCATTAGGCCTCGCCTTTTCAATGAGGTGACTGAAGGGTAGGAGGCCTGGGGAGGTCACAGAGTGCTGGTTTTTGAACAAAAGGAAGAGGCTCCAATAGGAAATGACAGAAAATGACTTACAGGGACACAGAGAGCCATGTGGAATATTCATGAGCCTGAACATGGCTAGATTCTATGATCATAGAATTTACTTTTCAGTAGAGGCACCATATATGGATGGATAATGACGACCTTAGAAGATATGGGTTTTAAATCATAATATTTATGTTGCATGTGAGATATTTCCCTGAAAGCTGTCAGACGAGATGCCCCAGAGGTTCCCCAAATTATACAAGTTATGGTATTGTCCTTGGTTTTACATGAAAACTGGTTACTAAGACCCAAGTGCTAAGTGCATCACACTGCTGCAATGCTGGAGCTGAACTGAAAGTTTCTCTGCAAGTGGACATCATAGTTCTAGAAGTTGCTACATGGGCAACTAAGAGTAACAAGTCTGCTATGGTCTTTTGTACCTTTGAGTCTTAAATGTTACAACACTAGCCCTTCAGGGAAGAAGTACTTACTGGTGCAATAGTGGCACAGATGTTATGGAATAACAACTTGGTTTCTGGTTGCATCTGAGTCTTACACCTCAAGAGGGAGTCAGTGCTCATTCTTGTAGACCTGGTTAAAGGTCTGTAGCCGGGGAGGTCATAGAAACTAGAGCTGAACCTACTAGTGTGGTTTTGTAAGTTGACATGCTGTCACACTGCCTCTCAAATATTTATTCCCAATAAGACATGGTCTTCATCATCAATCACAGAAGCTTCCCATTGTTGAGAATGGCAGTAAATGCCAAGACTAATAGTTGGTCAAGATTTTGGGAATAAATGACTGTGGGATGTTCAGTTTTAGATAGAACATTCTTATCTCCTCTCCCAAGATTCCAAAAAAGTCATGGAAGGAAAAAATGTAAGACTTGAACAGTAGATACAAGGGCCATGAAACAATGTTATGGGCATATCCTTGCCATAAGAGTGTGAACCAATAGTAGCTGGGTCTTTTGTGCCTAGGTCTCACATTGGACTGAGCCTATGAACATTCAATTATAGGTGGGTGAGGGCCTCATAAGGCTACACCACACCAAGAGGAGCTAATGGCAATGCAGGTCTTCTGGAGGAGAAGTCAGTGATGATCTTAAGTTTTGTAGCTACTGGTGAGTTCTCTATACTCCAGTAGATAGTGTCCCACCAGTGCCCACATGCATGGCCCTGATTACAACTAGTGATTCACAAAGTGAACACAAAAGGATTTGAAAGTGAGATGGGGATTTGAGGAAAGTAGAGGGGCAAGGTTGGTGTGAGGAGGAGGAGGAGGGGAAGAAAAGGCAGAGAGATAAGTCTGACCAGAATGCACATGCATTAAACTTGAAAATGTTAAAAATCAATGCTTACTGCCAGCTAGCCTGGATATAGAATTGGTAGTTATAGAAGGCAGCATTAATGTTACAGTGGAGATCTGTCTGAGAGTTACTGAAAAAAAAAAAAAAAACCTAAGATTTAGTGTCTTCTGATGAAATGGTCATTCTAGTCAGTATGTGACTGACAGGGCTTGGAAATCTGTAGAGAAAACCAACTCATCAGATGTGAGTGAAGGTGACCACTCTCCAGAGGAACAGAACTCACAGAAAGGACACATACTATAGAAGGGATTGGCTTCTGTGACTGGCTTACATGAATCAGACTGTGTAGTCCAGCAGTGGTCATCTTCATGCTTGTGGCTTCTCAGCCCATGAGCCTGGATGCCTCAGCATTCCCAATCTCACCCCAAAGCCCTCAAGATGTTAGGAACTCATTTGTCTTCAGTTCACATCAGTAGGACTAAGAATCTGGGTATCAAAGTCAATGGAGGATGATGGTGGTGGCAGCAGCAGCAGCAGCAGCAGCAGCAGCAATAGGACAGATGTACTCCCAAGCAAGAGGTAAAGGCAGGCAGGCAAAGCAGTTCTTCCTTTACTTTATATCTGGGCCTCTACAAGAGGATACTGCTTACTCTGAGCAAGGAGCTTCTCCTCTCTGTAAATTCCTCCTGGAGATGCCCTCACAGATTTGTTCACAGGCTCCCTCTTCATTGACTCAAGAGCCAATCAAACTGACAATAACATCCACCATCACAATAATGAAGAGAACAATTGTCCTCTGGAATCTACAGAATGCAGGGATTCTGACTTACACAGCTAGAGATACAATGCTGTGCTTGAGGAGCTTGGGGCTCTGGGTTTCAAGAGACATGGGAGATGGAGGAGGAGCAGAAAGGGAAATTAGGAAACGGCAGTCGCCCTTAACCTATGCATTTGATAAGGTCACTTAATTTCGCAAAGCCCACTTCTGTTTCTAACCTTGCTGTCTTACTTCAAGTGTCCCGAATGAGCCCCCATTTTCCTCCTGCTTATTCTTGGGTTCTGACACAGTATCTAAGACCCTCATGTAAAGGGCAGTGTGATGGTCAGTGCTAATTGTCAATTTAGTAGAATCTAGATCATCTCGAAAATAGGCCCTGGGCATGCCTATAGAGAATTAACTTTGCTTTTTGTTTTGTTTTTACACCATACTGTATTTACTCTTTGACAATTCCATACACTTATACAATGTGTCTTGATCATATCACCAGGAGGGGAATTCTCTTAATGTGTTCACTGAGGGGGGAAGACCTACTGCCATGGGCAACTCTTCTCTCTGCCTAGGACTCTGGAATGGAGAACAGGAGCCGAGGGAGCAGCTTGCACTCCTCGCCTGGTGCTTCCTGGCTGCAGCTATCATGTGGCCAGCTGTGCCTCCAGCTCCTGGCACCAGAACCTCTCCGCCATGATGGGCGTGTGAGCTGGAATAACCTTCTCTTCCCTTATGTAGCTTTTCGTCAGGGTATTTTATGATAGCAACAGGAAAAGGAACAAAGGCGGGAAGATACAGAAAACAGTGTGCAAAACATTGTTTGAAGAATATTGAATTTAAATGTAATTTAAAGCAGGTACCAGTCATACAGAAAAATAAATGGTAGCATGTAATAGCCTAACCCACTTCAAGCCAAGCTTGAAGCATGCTTCTCGCTGTGTGGTCTTCTGAGCCGGCCTAGATAAAACAGTGGCAATGCTGGATAAATAGAGTCTGGACTTGGAAATAGGGGCCAAAGCTGGAGGAATGCAGTGTACCCACTCCATACACAGTTGCCCCCACAGTGACTGGTCACACTGGTCCCATCTCTGTCCATCCACATGGAAGCTTTTAGCACTATGGCCAGCACTCAAACCAGACATGGAGAAATCATAGATTATGGTATTAAGCCATCAGCCTATGTTACAGCAGCCCACTGTAAGTAAGGCTATTTTCTCTCCTTGTTTCCCAGTCTCTTTTCAGAACAGGGAAAAAAAAATGGTGCCTTCATCCTTCTAGTGTGAGTGCCGTGGGAACGCCGAGGCTACACCAGAAAGGCAGGGGAAAATGTGAGCTGGCTAAGGTCCCTGCGTTGGTGAGCAGACAGACCCCAGGGGCTAAAGGGCCAGGGGGTAGGCACACTGCAGTGTGAGGCAGCAGCCAGCAGTGGCCAAGACCACCTTCTCAATGCTCAGCAAGTCACCTTCCAGGCTACGCAAGCCTAATGCTCCTGAAAGCTCAAAAACTAGATTCTTTGCTCAACACCCTACCCCTCCAGCTTCGAGGCTGGATATGATCTGTCACAGCTGAGTAACATGGAGCCACAAAGAGCCATGAATCGGCCTGTGGAGGCCGCCCGCCTTGGTAGCTGCCCCTGTAGCTGCCCAACAACGCTCTTTCCTGCTCGCTCTACCATTCCTTTCTTTTAACTGGAATTCTTCCTTTAAACTACTTCCTGTCAAAGCTACTTAACCTTCACTTTGTTTCCCAGAGTGTGGGCTGGTAAACAGGGACTTTCAATCCACTGTGGTTGATTTTCTCCTTGCCCAGCATTACAGTTTGACAGAAATTTGGGGACAGACTTGAATCTGGCAGGCCAGACCTAGACACACCATATTTCTTTGTTATTTGTGCTTAATACATTGTTGGCAGCCCCATCTATTTCAGTTCTTGGCAGTATTTGGGCTCTTAGCCCTTGGCACTACTCCCTGCTTTTTGAACACTCAGGGAATTTATTCAGGGAGTTTTTTTTTTTTTTTTAAGAGACCATTTTTTTTTTTTTTTAGACCTATGGAGGCAAAGCTCACTAGCATCCAAGAAATGCATTTTCATTGTCATTAAAAATCACTGCAATGCACAAGGATTTTAAATAGAAGGAAAAAAAAACCCACATTAGCACCTTTAAAAGTCCCAGAAGGCACTTTGATGAGTGCACAGAATCGTACCTTGAAATATTGGGTGAGGTCTGTGGGAAAGCTCATGCATGGACAGGAAGTGGGAGTCTGCGTAGAGAGAGCAAGGCGGCAGGTGCACCGGTGCCCGTTCAGAACACTGAGCTTCGCTTCACAAATGCCCTGGGGCCATATGAGGGTACATTTCTCCCTGAGCACCATTCTCTGCTCAGTGGTAGGTATGGTTTACAAGTCATTTAATTAACAGATATTTAAGGAAAGTTATAAACTAAAAGAAAATTCATCAAAATATAATTGTACTGTTGTTTTGTTTTTAACAAGCCTACAACAGAGAGTCAAGGACACGTTCAGCAGACTTCTAGCCTATGCCTGGGCCATCCTCCAGTGACCCAGATGTGGCCACACACAAGGACAGAGGCTGTGTACTCACAGGATCTATGTATTGCATGTAAGGTGTGCATCAGAAAGTTTTGAAAGAGCCAGGTGTGGTGGATTGGGCCTTAATTAGTGCTCCGGGCATAGTGACATGAATTCAAGATCAACCTGAGCTACATAGTGAGACTATGTCTCAAAAAACTACAAACAACAAAAAACATCATACAATCCACCCTACAAAAACCCTCCAAACAAATGGAACCCAAAACAAACAAACAAAAATTATTGGAAATATATAAAGTGCATAATATTTATACCTTTCTCCACATGTAAGTACAATGAAATACTTAAAAAATTAAAGTCAGGTTTTTTTTGTGTGTGGGATTATTTTCCTAACAGTTGAGAAAAGATCTAAGTAAATCCCAAGAGTTCATGACTGAAGGTATACTTGGCAAGCATCTCAAGGGTACATTGCAAAAGCCCCACTCCAGTAAGGCAGTAGATTTCTGTATGACAAACACTGGTGAAGTCTGGACTGTGGGCCAGAGGCAGCCTTGTCCTTTAAATGAGTACTGGCCAATCTTTGTTTCTTACATTTTCAGATAGATATGCCTAAAACATAACCAGCCGGAGATCGGGTGATGGCCATCTCAACTGCCATGAGAGCTCGGGTGATGGCTCAGTGGATGAGCAACTGCCACGAGAGCCTGAGGACCCAAGTTCGGGTCTCCAGGACCCAAGTACATGCTGGTGGGACTGGTGGCCAGCATGCCACTCGAGGCTGGGACAGTCGAGATAGGGGATCTCCAGCTCACAGTGAGAATACTCATATCAGGAGCTCTGAGGGTGACTGAAGACCCTGACTCAATGAATACAACGAAATAACAGAGGATTTCTGAGGTCTACTTCCGGCCTCCACATGCACATACAGGTGCCCACACACATGAAAACATGCACACACACACATGAAAGTGGAAAAATATTAAATAAAACATGACCTAATGCCCTCAGCTTTTACTAAGATACTTGCTTGTCAGCAAAACCCAAAATACTATACAGCCCTTAGAAGAAAAAAAAACAAAGAAACAAACAAGCAAAATGTTGCGGGTTTGATTGGAAGCATCCCCATAGGCTCAGGTATTCGAACACTTCATCCCCACTAGGTGGTGCTGTTTGGGGAGGCATAGCAGGTGTGACCTTGCTGGAATAACTCGTCCTTAGGGGACGGCTTTGGTGTTTCAAAGACACAAACCATTCCGGGTTTTCTCTCTCTGCCAACCTGAGTGGCGGGGAAGCAGTGAGCTTTGGGAGCTGGACTGGCAAGAACACATGTGTGTGATTGCTTACATCATTGAGTCCTCAGTGGCTAAGTGACGAAATACAGTGCATCTTTAATTAAACCATAATTTTAACAGTGAACTAACAGTGAACGTATAACCCCTCGACTCTCTGACAAGAGACGAGTGCTCTCCTGTCATGACTGAAAGTGACCAAGGCTGTTCTTCAACAGAAACATGACACGAAGCTGCCTGCTTGTTGTTCAGAGTGCAGTGAGCGCCTCTCATTCACTGGGAGTGCACACAGATCCACACGCGGTGTCTGTGGAAACTTTGGCCGTTCTAGAGACCACTTCTGTTGGTTGGTGGTCCATGCCATGTGTACAGCAGCATGGCTGGCTGATGGCTTGTAGCATGGTGTCCCTTCAACCAGCTGTGGTAGGAGGTGCTATGCAGCAGGAGCAGTGTTCCCTCCTTCCAAGGAGAGGGAATCGAGTCTGTCATTTGTAAACAACTGAATTAGTTACACCTCAGCGATAAAGCTCAACTCCAAAGCAAACTACAGAAGAGAAGGTTTAGTTGGTGTTGCAGTCGTGGGGTCCATGATGGCAGAACCGAGGCCTGAATGAGGACTGTAGCGCTGATGCTGAGAACCCACATCCTGAGCTACAAACACGAAGCAGAGAGAGAAAACCCGGAATGGTTTGTGTCTTTGAAACACCAAAGCCGTCCCCTAAGGATGTAGTTATTCCAGCAAGGTCACACCTGCTATGCCTCCCCAAACAGCACCACCTAGTGGGGATGAAGTGTTCGAATACCTGAGCCTATGGGGATGCTTCCAATCAAACCAGCAACTTAAGGCTCCTCCTCCCTAGCCACAAGAATTGTCCTGCATACCTACAAAGCTGCTAAGCCTTTTACTTTTTCAGTGTCAGGGTTTCAGAGAAGAGACCACTGAGAAGTGTGAGGGATGGTGTGTGCAGGGTGCGCTCTCGCCCTTGGGATGCTGGGTAGGTTCAGGTGCAGAGAAGCATACGGACCTGTCCATGTGGAGCAGCGGGCTGCTCTGGGTACAGGAGCTGTTGGGTAAAACCCAGGAAGACCCCTCAGGGAGACCCCTCTCATCCTAGGTCTGGGCGGACTACTCGGCCTGTTCTCTAGAACTTGTTCACTGTCGAACCCAAGTTCGTGCGAGGTTTATGCTGAAAGATGCTGATACAGGCCGGGCGTGGTGGCACACGCCTTTAATCCCTGCAGTCGTGAGGCAGAAGCAGGCGGATCTCTGCGAGTTGGAGGCCAGCCTGGTCTACAAGCAAGACCAGGACAGCCAAAGCTACACAGAGAAACTCTGTCTCAATGCCCCCCTCCGCCCAACGCCTCCGCCCTCCCTGGGGCGGGGGCATTGGGAGGCGGAAGATGCTGACTTCTAGAATTGTGGGAAGTCTCATCAGCACACAGGGGTGTAGTCATGTTATCAGACATGTAACTCTGTGAGGTTGGTTTCAAAAACCACTTGCCAGGAAAAAAAGAAAAGGCAATACATCTGATACACGCTTTGTTTGGAATCTGAGGAGATGTGACTCAAATTATTCCGTTCGCCGGCTTTGTTGTTGCTTCCCTCCAGGGCTCCCAGGTACCCGGGTTCGCCTGGAACCTCACTGGGCAGCTCAGGCGCGCGAGCATGGCTCTGGCAGGCCTTGCCGTTCTCCCCCTTCTTTCTGCCTAGCTAAAAACCGTTAGATTCCATCCCCAAAGTTAGCCACCGAAGTCCATTGCCTTATTTGGTCATTTCTTCCTCCTGAGGCTGACCTCAAGCGTCCAGTTATCAAAGTATTGAAGTCTAGATATCAAAAGGCCCCTTGGCCCAACCAATTAACATGCCCAGTTAAAATTAAACACCTCATCCTAACATGGGGTTTCCCCCCTTTACATTGATAAGCCGCCGTTTGCCGATGCCCACATCTGCTTTCTCTCTATCCAGAGACAGTCCTTTGTCTGCCCTCTGCCCTCCCTTATTTCCTGCCCCCTCTCCGCCATCCTTTTTCTCCTGACTTCCCACTGGGTCAAATAAATCTCCTTTGTGCTGAGACGTGGTCTCGAGGGTCCTGACCTGATACTGATCTCTTATAAGGATGGTCCTGAAATTCTGACCCTTCCCGCTCTGCCTCCTGAGCACAGCGATGTTAGACTGGGGGCGCCATGCTGGGTGTGTGGGTAACTGGGATCTAAGGGCATCTATCGCAGGCACAGACAGTACCAAGCAACTCCAGGCCCGCCCTGCACTCTCCGAGTAGCCGCTAAGGCTTCAGTCTGCCCATCTCCCAGGCTCTTCCACAGACAGGGCAGCTTTCTTTTCTCTCTGTTAGGTATGATGCCGTTTTCTAATCCTTAACAATATAAATCGTGGATAGGAAATCTGATTAGATATTAAGGTAATGCAAAATACCAGATTAAATTAGACAATAGGTAGACATTTAAAAGCACCGACGAATTTTGTCAGACTTCGCTGTGTGGCAAAGGATGGAGCCAGCTCTGAGAGAGAGGTAGAGTCCTGGTTCCCTGGCACTTCTGTCTGCTTACATGAGAATAATCCCTGGCCTGGGTGTCACCCCACAAATGGATCTACTTCTGTCATAAACATCTCTGTTCTATGTGTTCTATGTCCTCATAAATACATGTTCTCAATATTTTTAAAAATTATTTTACACGAGTGGGTGTTTTGCCTGCATGTATGTCCATGTGTCACGTGTGTGTTTTGTGTCCTTGGAGGCCAGACACAGGGACTTCTGGAAGAGCAGCAGGTACTCTTAGCCACTGACTTATCTCGCCAGCCACGCCTCTTCCTAATATTTTAAGGGACCACGCCAGTATTCTCAAGAAGTCTGAGTGGGTGTAAGATATATTGGGTCTGATGAAGGAGTCTGCAGATGGTGTTTAGCTTATCTTTTGTTGTTAAGTGTTGTCAGAATTGACACTAGCATCTGGAAAGCGATCCGTACTTGTCCTGTGTGTGTTTTTCACGCGTTCCCCTCTCCATTCTTCCCAGGATAAAGAAGTTGGATAAGTCAGGTTCTCGCCATCCCCATCCCAATCTTCAGTTTTAAGTATTATCTGTCAAGTACTTTATTACAGGAGATTTCCAGAATAAAAGAATTCAGCAAGCCAGGAATTGGAAAATGGAAGAAATTATAGTACGAGACAGTAGCATGGGAAATAAGCTTTGGGAAAAATAAGATATAGGCTTGACTTTTGACAGTATCTGCTCTATACAGTATGAAAACATTGTCCTTCTGTGTCTGTAGAGATGGCCCTATCCTGGCCTTGTAGGCTCACCTAATAACTAAGTATGATAACATGTCCAAGACTGCTCAACATACACCCAGGCTCCGAGCAAAGCCGGTGGCGCTCAGGGATGCGCAACATGATTATTGTTCAACTTGGGAGAACGATGAGAGAGAGTGGTCAAGCGCTTCGCACCAAAACTTAGGCCCCTCTGCCTCAGGACGCCTACGATGTTCGCAGCCCTTCAGCCTCTCAAAAGGGACGCATGGACTTGTCCAGGTGGACAGGAACTGAGAAGCCCTGAGCTGCTCACGGCTCTACCAGTCATCAGCTCATTCTCCATCTCCATCAGCTATTGAAATGCTTACCAACGTGCCTTTCCTGAGTCCATATTTAATCAGGCTAGAAAATCAAGTTACCTGACTGGACAGCTGCCCCGAGCATCCATACTAATGTGGACCGGGACCATCTCTGAGAAAACAGGCATTTTTTTTTTTTTTTTTTTTTTTGTGGCTAATTTACCAAGATGCTGTTGTTACAGAATAGCATATACATTTTGGCTTGTACGCCTGTTTCCAGATAAAAAAAAAAAAACTCAGCCGCTCATTATAATCAAGGCCATATTGTTTGAAAGTCCGAGCATCACTGCATCGCTTAAATTCCCTGATTCCCACGTCCAGCCCTGGGTGTAGCACATTCAAGAAAAGGGGTGGATAAACATGCATTTGGTAAAAAAAGCAGGATTTCTTCTTGTGCCTTGTGACTCCCATAAAATAGGTGTAAATGCCGCCTTGTGCTAGTGTACAATCAAAATCAAGCCGTCAATTTTGCAGGCTAATTTCCATCCGCAGCGGTCTGCTCGCACTGAGCGCTCTGTGCAGAATGCATATCGGCAAATGTCTGATTCTTTCCAGTCCTGGCTGTCATAACAAATAGCTGTCTTCAAGAACTGACTTTGAGAAAACACAATAGAGAGGATGTGGATAAGCTTTGGGCTCCCAGTTTATGATAAGTGGTGATCAATACCAGTTATTTTAAAGGACTTGTATCAGACTAGCTAAAATTCTGTCCACACTCAGGCCACCGTGACATTTAACTAGATTTTTTTTCCTTAGAGAAAGTCAGCAAGAGCACTCTCTGCCCAGTACTTCTATATGCTTGAGAATTTGTAACAAGTTAAAATTTGAGTAAAGGAAAGAATAATTCAATAGCAATATCTTACACTGTGTTTATATCTGGGTGGGAATTTTTATTTGAATATTTATTATTACAGTTAAGCTGTCTTGGGATATTTCATCATCTTTCTGGAAATATAGAATTTGAAAAACTGGAGTTAACTATGGAAATTTGTAGAGTAATTCAGAGTAAATTCCAGCTAGTGCTTAATATTATTTAAATATGTTTCATCAAACCACAAACTACAACACTATTAATTTCAATGCATTTGTCACTAGTGGGCTCCATTAAGCTCACGATGTGGGGTTTTCTCTCTGCAGCCAGGATCATTTCCAAACCATCCTGGCATCTTGGACACACATAGGGTGCACCTTTGGAGGCTTCTGCTCTCCTGCACGTGTCTTGCATTATTATAGCTTTGCTCTTTACTGGTTCTGACCCCACCGGCATGAGGTTTGCATGCCGTTGCTCTGGATCACGTGTCTTGCATTATTATAACTTTGCTCTTTACTGGTCCTGACCCCATTGGCATGAGGTCTCCATGCTCTTGCTCTGGATCATGTGTCTCTTACTAGAACCTCGCTCCTTTCTAGGATTCATTAACTTCATGGAATATCACTTCTAATATTACTTTTTTCCATCTACTTGTATTTTTCTGTTGCACTTTGCTTGTAGACATGACTGAATTGATTCTTTACAAATTTACCATGGTCACCCCTTGGTTAGGTTATTCAATCTATATATTTAATATTATTATTGACCTAAGTATTGTCAGCCATGCCATTTTATTACTTGTTTTCTCTCCTTTTTATTTCTCGATTCTCCTTTAATTTTCTAATGTTACTTTTAGTATCGCATTCTATTTGGTGTGTTGAATTGTATTCATTTCTTTGAGTAATTTCAGAGCTTTATCGATTACAACATGTATATTTAGCTTATCACAATAAACAGGTTTATTCAATTACTTCTGGGAAACATAGTAACCCTCAAATATATTCTCCATGGTCATCTCAATGTATATTACCCCTATGTATGTCATAGATCAAATGAAACAGTAATGTAGTTTTGGCTTTAAACAGTCACATATATTAAATTAGATAGATAATGGTATAGATCTATATGATGAGTGGCTGGTAAAGCATAGATAAATATATGATAAACCACCATGCACAGATGATTGGTTGACAGATGATAGACACAAGGGTTGTCTGGCAGGTGAGAGGTAGACATAGACAGACAGGTAGGCGAGCGACAGGGGCCGCTGATGGACTGAGAAGGACAAGTACTGGTTGGGGTTGCAACTTCCTGGCCTCCAAATGTTGAGGCCAATAAGGCAAGTTTGCTTTAGGGGAATGTAATGGTTACGGTTGTGGGAGCTCTGCAGGTAGACACATGCTGCCCTCTGAACACAACCAGGAAGCCAGCAGGTCTTCAGGTCTGGAAGGAACGAAGAGAGGCTGTGACCGCCTGTTTATGTTTAGGATAGTTATTGCCTGGACCACCTCCGGCAGGGTCTGATCATGAAGTGTGATGTGATGCCTTGTATGTTAGCATGATGGGGTTCAGAAATAAAAATGTTGTCTTGAACGAAAGGCATTCATTAACTCACCATGCTGGAGCACAAGTCCATAGCTGAGGTGTCAGCTGCCGTGCTTGCTCCTACAGTGTCTTGGATGGAGGGTGGCTCTCTACTCCTTGTTCTGCATGTGGCCTTCCTCTGTGGACATCCGTGTTTCCCTCTTCTTACATGAGGAAGTTCTCGTAAGATCCAACCCCATTGGACATTTTTTAGGCTCTGACTCTGAGGACAGTAACATCCTCAGGACTGGGGTGAGACATTCGGCTAGGAGATTTGGAGCATCCCATCCCATCCCATCCTGGTCTTCCACTACATAGGCACAGAACCAATTTGCTATACCATCAGGATCACTGGTAGAGTACCCTAAAGATACTACCTAGATCCACATTGGTATATAACCAATCCCATGCAGAAATCACTCAACATGGCCCTTACCCATGGCCACGAACCACTGCTAGTCAGGACTCAGTGAATTACATTATAGATCACTTATTTAAAGAAACAAGTTATTTTCATGCTCATGCTTAGTGGTGCGGTGTGTGTGTGTATATGGGTGTGTGTGCATGTGTGTGTGCACATGTGTGCATGCATGTGTGTGTGTGTGTGTGTGTGTTTTCAAGGCTATATCTGTTTATAACATGATATGGTGGTTTGGATTAGAGTGGTCCCCATAGGCTTATATATTTGAGTGTTTAATCACCGGAGAATGGTACCATTTGAAAGGATTAGAAGGATTAAGGGATGTGGCCTTTTTGGAAGAAGTATGTCCCTGGGTGTGTGTGTTGATGGGGGGGGGGGGGGGTTGAGCTTTCAAAAACCTATGCCAAGGCCAGAGTCTCCCTTTCTCTGTCTACAATCAGGGTGTAATGCTCAGATACTGGTCCTGTATCTGCCTGCGTGCCACCAAGCTTCATGCTAATATAATAGACTAAACCTCTGAAACTGTAAGCAAGACCCAAATTAGATGCTTTCCCTTGTAATAGTTGCCTTGGTCATTGTGTCTCTTCGTAGCAACAGAAGAGTGACTAAGACGTATGGTTGTTATATTTGCTCTTGTATTTACCGCTCAATTCCTCTTCATCCTTCATGGGGACTGGATTTAGCATCCTGGATCATGTTAGACAAGCTATTTTAGAACTGTTACAGAGCAAGGCAACTGGAGACAAATGTCCTTGGTTTGAGTTTATCTAATACTAAAAGCTACTTTGCTCTTCATTTGGTCAGGGGAGTTTAGATTCAAAGAGAACGCTAAATTAAAAGAGCTTAGGGGCTTGTGTTATTCATATATACCTATAAATCTTCAATTATTTTATACACTGTATTTTGGTCATCTTTCTAAGCTTCCCAACATCATGCTCTCTTTTTAGGAAAACTCATCAAGCACAATTTACATTATCTCTACACTCCTGAGTGTGGGGACGTCTACTATACCATTATGAACTCATTAGGGGCCATATCTTTAAAGAAAAATGATCTACTTCTGTGTGTGTGTCTACCTCTCTGTCTGTCTGTCTGTCTGTCTGTCTGTCTGTCTGTCTGTCTCTCTCTCTCTCTCTCTCTCTCTCTCTCTCTCTCCCCATTCCACCTTCCCTTCCCCTGTCAACAGCTATTAACTACCAATAGTTCCTCAGTTAGGGGTGGGGCCCTGTGCCCACCTCCTTTCTCCATGTTGCTTATCTGCTTGAGCTTACACTGCTGTTATAACCACTAGCTCATATGTGCAACGTCCCTGTGGTGACAAGTGACTATTTCACTGAAGTCATCTACCACATTTGGCTCTTACAGTCTCTCTGTCACCTCCTCCACATTGATCTCTAAGCCTTGGGAGAAGGGAGCACTATGTTGTTGTCCCATTTAAGGCTGAGCATTCTACTGTCTCTTCTCCACACACTGACCAATTGTGGGTCTCTGTGTCAATCACTGTCTACTGCAGATACAGGTCTTCCTGATGAGGGCTGAAACATTAGTGTGTCCATTTAGCAGGAAATTGTGGTAGGTTCTCATCAGCATCTACAACCTGTCTAACCTTAGGTTCTTGGCCCAGTAACAGTGCCGGGTGCAGCTTCCACCTCCTCAAACTACCCTTAGATCCAATCATAAAGTGGTTGGGTGTCCCCGTGATGTCCTTGCCACTACCAAATCAGTGGTCGTTACCTTGTCACGCCACTCCAGAATTTCATGGTTTCTACTTTTTCTAAACTGGAGATTTAGAGATGAGTATATCCTTGTTCCAGATATTGCAGCATTTTTTCCTTTCACATTTTCATAATCTTTGCTTTCAATGCTCAAGAGTTGCCCTTGAATGCTTCAGAGAATCATTGGGTATCTCTTGCTTGGGTTTTCCTGGTGCTCTCCATGTGCCTGGAGTTTTTAGCTACTATTTCTTCAACTGTAATCTTGCCTTTGTCTGTTTCTGAGACTCTAGCAGCACTATGTTAGCATACCAACATGGTGCCACAGATTATCAGAGATTGTTTCTCTCTCTTCATTTCTCCTTGTTTTATAAAAATATTTCATATTATTTTGTGCATGTGTGTAGATATCTGTAGAGGCTAGAAAGGGGCATTGGACGCCCAGGAGTGGGAGTGACAGGTGTTTGTAAGGTGTGTAAGGCAGCTGCTGGGACTGAACTCGGGACCTTGGAAGAAGAGCAACTCTGCTAACTGCTTTTCTACAGCCTTCCTTTTAATTGTAGGTGGTGCAACCGCCACCAACCGCCACCAACCGCCACCAGTCTATCCCCCCTTTCCCCTTCCATCTTGAATCTTCTGTTGAGTTCTTTTAGCAAAACTCTGATTAAAATTGTCACACATTATAACTCTCCTTTTTCCACATTCCTATTGAATTTCTTACTGTCTCACAAAAAAAAAAACCTATCTTCTTTAGTTCTTTGAATGTACTTAAAACAGCTCTGTAGATGATTTCTTTTGCTTAGACAGTGTCTACACATGGGTGATGACTGCCTGTCACTGTGAGGTGAGGACACACAACTCTCCCTCTTTAAATATGCAACAAACTTAACTTAGAGAAGAGCTTGTATATGGTGTGAATTCTGAACTTTGGCCCTTAGAATATTTGTCTAGGCATTTTGTTTGAATACAGTTTTAATTTCTTAAAATTAAAGCTGAAATTGTTGTTGACATGTGCAATCATCCCTGCTCTGAGTCATGGCTTCTGGGTGCTGTGGTTGCCTGTTGCTGCTCTAGGGTCTCCTGAAACTTACATAGGTGCATTTGACCTATGACCTTTCTTGAAAGGCTTGAAAGGCTTAAGGGTCTCACCAGTTCTCCTGTCCTTCTGTTTCTAAGACTGACCTCTTTACACTCTACCTGTCCACTCTGAGCCCCTGTTCGGTGCCTACCGCACTCTGAGTCCACCCCACTCTGAGCCTCTGTGTTTGTGTTGAGCTAAAAGAGGCAGAGGTGACCATCTCACAGCCATGGGACCCTGGGTGTGCTCTCAGGAGGAACTCCCAGTTTTAATCTTCAAAAGTGAGCTCAAGATTCTTAAGTTTCCTAGTTCACCTGCATAATAGGAGAAAGAGAGGGGTAGTAGGCTTCCGTCATCTGTAGGATAATTCTCCTAAGAATTTTCCCATCTGTCACCAGAAGTTTCTGAGTCCTTAGTGTGATAGGCTCCTTAGCCACACTGGAGAGTTAAAACCCAAGAGTCTGTGGAGGACACTATTCCAAAAGGAAGTACATAAATGACAGCGGGGCCATAGCTGGGCCCTCCAGCAGGGGTCATGACAGTGGGGCCATAGCTGGGCCCTCCAGCAGGGACCGACCTTGTCGATATCTAAGTCTCTTGATCCTTTCCCCCAAGTTGCATACACACATACCACATACACACACACACACACATCACACATACACACACAAAATAAATAAGAGTCTGGAGACAGAAGCCTGCAGTTATAGACAAAATTAAGGAACACAGGTCTAAAGCACGCATAGCCATTCATTTAAAGTGGTTCCAATGTTTGAGGACTCGAGGCACTGAGGAGAGAAAATACTTCCCAGAGGACAACACTCTTTTTATCTATCTTAAGTTAGTTCTCACAAATAATGACTCAAGCTATGTTAGCAATTATGATAAAAATCTGACACCACACAGGGAATCAAAACATTGTGACCAAGCAGGAGAAGAAACAGTTACTTTAAAATGGAGTTTGAAACTCACCCCATGAGCAACTATCATGCATCTAACATGGCAACTCTCTTGCTACTGCTACAGAAATACAAATTAAGTTCGAAAACTTAAAATCTGGGATTTACTATAGATAATTGTATTGGCTTCGTCTCTGTTGCTGTAATGAAGCATTTGGACACAAAGTGGCTTGGGGAGTGGGGTGTTTATTACAGGTCATGGCAGGGAGGTCATCACAGTGACCGAAGCTTAAAGCAGATAGGTACATCACAGTCAAGAGCAGGGAGAAGCAAACGAACCCCATGCTCCATCACTCGTCTGTCTGATCTCAGCTCAGGTTCTGCACATTTGTGTACAGCCAATAACCGCTTGTCAGGGAATGGTGTCACCCACAGTGGGCTGAGTCTTCCTATGCCAATTAACTTCCTTAAGACGTGCTCACACATCAGCCCAAGCCTTAACTGAGGCTCTCTTCACAACTGGCTGTAGGTATGCAGTTGACAGTTAGAGGTAACTATCGCAGTAACAGAACAGACTTGTAGAAGTCATAAATAGAACTTCTACAATAACTGAATTGATGTCTTTACTTTTAGTAGGAGAAAAAGAAGTAGGTAGAAAAATGGTCTCAAATAAATTATTCTTAATTCAATGGAGACAGATGGTAGAGATAAAAATAACAAATATTAAAATATATATGAGAGAAAATAAGGTGAGGCATAGTCCATCTGAATTCTAGAAAGAGATCAAAGTCAAAATATGTGACAGGTGTAGTATTTTAAGAGACACTCTTACCCAGGGTAGATCACGTGCAACAGGGCATAAGCATGCTTCTCTCAGCTTCGTTTAATGTCTGAAAGGGAAACGGCATAAAAATGTGCATTATATGTGCTCATTAATTTATATGTTTATGCATGAGATTTCAAAATCAAATAGTAAGACACTTTTGATGTGATACACACAATATCGCAGAGACTACCCCATCAGCTCACCGTGATAGCTTCAGATGTAATCCACGTGGGTGAACACAATTATTCAAGTTCATCAGTTTTTCCTCCTCACTTTAAAGTAAAGGGGCCGTGTGACTCAACTTGGCCAGTGATATATGAAGATGAAATGTTTCAAGAAATACTCACATGTCTCAAGAACCTGCCTCAAGGAGAAGCACGGCAGAACCCTTCTCCCTTCATTCGCTGTAAACTGCAAAGGGAAGCCCTTGAGCAGGTAGCATGCGGCCACGCCCCTCTGAACACATAGCTGCATCCGTTTGCCATGCCCCTCTGAACACATAGCTGCATCCGTTTGCCATGCCCCTCTGAACACATAGCTGCATCTGTTCGCCACGCCCCTCTGAACAGATACTGCATCAGTTTGCCATGCCCCTCTGAACACATAGCTGCATCCATTTGCCACGCCCCTCTGAACACACAGCTGCATCCGTTCACCACGCCCCTCTGAACAGATACTGCATCAGCTTGCCACACCCCTCTAAACAGATAGCTGCATCAGTTTGCCATGCCCCTCTGAACAGATAGCTGCATCAGGCTGGCAGAATGAGCAGCAGACACCAGCACTGGCATTTAGGAGTGTTAGGAACTCAGAATGAGCTAACCAACTGCACCGAAACATGAAATTAAAGAAATAAATCAAGGAAACAGAGTGGGTGACAGTGTGTAGAAGTATGCATTAGCATAATGTAAGCATAAATCAATGGGTTGTTTAATGAAAGGCACTGCAGTATTTGCCTGGCTATCTCAAAGGCAAAGTCTTACCCTCACACAAATCTTACATATATGTTAAAGTGCATCTTAGGTGAATTAAGGTTGCTGAGTATGCTAAAAGGGAAAAGAATTAATGATTACAGAAATATTAGCAGACTAAAAATAAGAGCCAAAGATATCTGTGTTTTAAGCACAGCTTGAAGCCCAGGCATATTTAAAAGAAAAAAAAAAAGAAGCATATTGAGTTCTAGGAATACATAAACATTTATATAGCAAAGGTCACTATGAAAGATACCAAGAGGAATACGTGTGGGCTGAAAAAAAGATTGTACAGATGGCTACTTCTTATTAGGTACAATATACAATGGCGGCTGTAAATTTTCAATAACAAAAAATAAAGCAAAGGCATTGAAGTTCAGTGATTAACCCAAGCACAAATGCTAAAGCCACAAATCTACAAAACGGTCAAGTTCACTTGCAGTCAGATAAATGTAAATAAAATAAATAACAGTCACTCTATATCTGTAAGACTATTAGTTCACAGAATATAAACTTTCTCCTGGTGTATGTATGTGAGAGAAAAAAAATTTTTCAAATATTTCTGATAAAAATGAGAAATGATGCTTCCAATTTTAATGCAAATAATCTGTATAGATCTAATAAAATGAAGAACAAAGATAAACATAATTTTTATACAGATATGTTACTTCTCAATTTAGCCCATACAAATTTAAGTGCCAAGATACAGGGAAGTCATCCCGGCTTTATTTGAGGTGCGTACAGTATAACAATATGAAGAATCTTACATATGCACTCTTAAACATCTGTTCATATGTCTGTCTGTGGGGCTGCCCAGCCTTCATGGAGCCGGAGGTGGAATCTACTACGATGAACAAATATATGATGGAGAGGTGGGAAAAACAGACAAGCATAATGGTATGTATGCTATGGAAAGAGGTGGAACTGGAGATGTGACAGAATGCACGACGGTGGTGAGGACCAGGCTGAAGAGAGTGGCCTGCTCTTTCACGTAAGGCCATGGTAATGCCTGGATCTATGGTACCAGTGAGGGCCATATCTGGGCCTATGGCCATGGCTGGGACTATGGCCCAGGACACCTTCAAGCTCCACGTCTCGGTCTGTGGTCTGACTGCAGCTGGAATCTGTCTTGATGTCCATGGCCTGTGTTACCACCAAAGGCCATGCAGGTGCCTGTGCTCTGGGTTGCTGCCTGGAGCCATGTTCATATCTCAGGGCCATGCTGTTGCTGGGACCACACTGATCTGAGTGTCCTTCGCTGCCACCTGAGGCCACAGTGATGTCTGTGGTCTGGGCTGCCTCTGAGGGCCTTGTTTGGGTCTGTGGGGCACAGGCATGTGGTCTGTGCCAGAAACCATGTGGAAACGCGCTATCCATGCTCCCTCTGACTGTAGAGCAAGGGAGCTACTTCTGCGGGTGCACAGTTGACAAAGACGGGCATGGAAGGCTTCTGTGACAACTTCCACTACACCCCCACCCCACCCACCCAAATGAAACAGGAAACTATCAAAGAGAACTCTTTAAGTGCGTGATAAGGATGCTGAGGTTAGCTCTTCACATGGCTTCTGGGGGGGGGGTTGTAAGAGGGGAACAGTGTTGTTTAATTGGCAGCCCACTGACAGTTTGACCATACTCCAGTGAATATATAAATAACACAAATTGGACTTTAAAAAAAAAAAATCTAGGGTGATGTCACAAGGGTGGGGGTCAGACATGGAAGGACTGGGAAATGAGTGATCAGGGTACATGATGTTAAATTTCCCCAAAAAAATAAATAAAAATATTATGTTGAAAAATTGGGTTAGCATATATTTATATAAAGAGACAATATGAGAAAAAGAAGAGAGCTGGAGTGATGGGGGGGGTGTTTATTCAGACGGAGCATGCGGATCACTATAAAACACAGAGGACAGCGATGGGGAATGTCTTGTGCAGCAAAGGCCAGTTTCGTATAACACACCAGACTCCAGAGCCTCATGTTTCTAACATCTTACTCAGTCAGACCCTGGAATAGGACCTGGCATGGCTCCCCTTCTGTGAATACATCACAGAACCAGGCACAGAAGCCCCAGTGCAAGCTGGGATATCATGTACCAGGCCTGCTTTAGAGACCTTTGCACTGGGCTCACCACATTTTTCTTAGTAGTGACAGAGCTGCAGTACTCAGCTTGAAGAAGCAATGTTTAGCTTGTGCCACAGCTTTGGAAAACTCAGTCTGTCACCAGGGAGTCCAGTGCTTTGGGGACCGTGGTGGTGCTGGGCATTAGGGTAGGCAGGAAAAAACAGAGCAAGACTTGTCACCTCATTACAACTAAAGAGGGAAGAAAGAAAGATGGACAGGGTGCATCTCCCACTTGCCCCACATCCTCAGGTGCCTACCCCCCCCCATACTTAACAGTAAACACTGGTATCTAACCTACGGGCCTCAGAGAACACTCCAGATTCAAACTAAGGTAGCACATTTTGGCAAGACCACTGACTTCTTTCCGGCATCTCCCATCCTCACATGGCTGAGGGCATCCTCTCCCTCTGATCATGCCTGCCCATCTTACTGTATCACATCAGTGTGGGGAAGGGAGAGGAAAAGATACACACACATCTGGTTTGTTGATAGGAGCACACAGTCTGTTAGAAAGGAAATGGAGAGGACCAAGCGAAGAAGAAAGACTGCATTAACCTGGAATGTGTACTGTGGTGGCAGATGCTCCTCTGGTCCCCAAAGGGAAGCATGCTCCAAGCTTGGTCCCCACTCCATTGATGTTTGGAGATGGTCGAAGTTCAGAGAGGTGGCATCTTGAGGCAGGAAACTGGGCTACTGAGAGAGGCCTCTGAAGACAGTAAGGCAGCACTTCCTCAGTGAGCTCTTACGAGAAGCAGTTTTTATAAAAGAGGGGTTGCAGCCGGAGCCCTTCTGGCTTGCTGTATGTCTGTGTGATGTCTTCATTACATGCTTCCACAGCACAATGGCACCTTCCTCTACATCCTCAGCAAAGGCTTCATGGAGGCCAGTGAGACTTGGCTTTCGTTCTGTGAACTACCCACACCAAGGCATTTCATTTGAGCTGACACAGAAGACATGCCATAATAAGAAAGTACAAGATATGTGAAATCTAACCATTGCTTTACGTTTGTTTTAACTGTTTGTGTTATTAGATACAGCATTGTAGATTCCTACAGATAATACCAGTCTTTGTTACTTCCTCGATATGAGTTTCTAGTAGTTTTCTTGATGAAGGGTTGAGAAAGACACTTACCTGTGTGTGTGACGACAAACGTTTATAATGTAGTTAGAAATGATGATGGTTTAGTGAAATTGTAAGTACAGATTCTTCTCCAAGATCCGTGTCTTCACTAGCCCTGGAGATGCCCCATTTGCTCATCAGGTCTTAAGTCCAACTACAGAGGCACTGGTTACTGTTGTGGTACACATGCAACTACCTCATCCTTACGGCTACAGTAACATCCTGTTTGCTGTAATGGCTCACAGGTCTTGTTTTTTACTTGACTTATTTCTTTTACACACACTTAAAATATGTGGCTTTCTATTAAGTCTTTAAAAAATAGTTCATACTACATATATTGTTGTGAACATAAGATATGAGATACAGTCTGGTTAATGGTGTTCCTTGTGGCTTGAGTCCTCTGTGAGCAGGGACAATCTACAGATCATGCATCTCAGAAGCAAGAGTTTACTAGCCTTTTATGCAGACTTTCCCTAGCTGATAACGGGCTGATGAAGACATGTATGTAAATCTACATGTAATCCCAAACTGAAGATGGTAGCTTATCCACATGACAACCGTATTTCAAAGAATTTTAATGAGATATTTCATTAACTACATGGTAATAAAATGACAATATGACTGGCTGAGCTCTGTGAAATAGTGTGATAACCGTATCTTCAGTTTTCTCCTTTCAATATGAGATGCAGTGTTTCAGGCTAAGCTTAAGAGAGGCTTCTGTTACTGTAGTTTCTTACTGTCTTCTGTATTGAGGTTATATGGGGTAGGAATGGGACCCCAGAAGGGCCATTCTTGGAAGGCACGATCTCTTCCCACGCTCACTATCTGAGGAAACCCATCAGGAGGCCGACATGTATCTATGGATTCTGATGCCTGTTTGAAATTATAACGGCAATCAAAGGCAGTCACAAGTTTTGAGTCAAAGGAACTTAAGGTGCCTTAGATCTTGCTCAGGTAAGATGATTGGAGTGAAAAGTTGGCCTCAGTGGTGGATAGACCCGAAAGTACCACCTCAAGCTGGGGAAAGGAATGGGCTAATGGTCCCAAAAAAACTCACACACGAACAAGAATGAGGCAGGAGTCTGCGCAAGCCTAGGAACTGCTTTCTTGCCTCTGAGCATTTCACTTTTCAAAAATAATATTGGTAAAGAAGCAAAGTGAGTTAATTTATTAAACCTTAGTGCTATTATCCCACATTTGCATATCTGATGAGGTGGGATGTGCACACGCTTCTGACGCCGGCTCCAGGCAAGACTCCTGGGGGAAGCACTTCCGAGGCAAACGCAACATAACCTCACAGACTGTATTTATTGTGTTGGGGGCCCATGCATGGCACTGTGGATTTGTGTGGTGCTCAGAGGACCACTTAGTGGAGTAGATTCTCTCCTTCCAGGAATAGAAAATCAGGTTGCCAGATTTCACAGCGAACTCGTTTTCCTGCTGAGCCACCCCAAGGGCCCATGAGCCGCAGACTGATTGGGAGAATTCAGATTTAGCAGGGCTGATCTCTAAATGAGATGATATTTACCTTAAAATGACAACTAATGCTCCCTTACATAATGGATTCAGTATAGATAACAAGACAGCCCTCGTCATTACCCCGGATACTAGATTTCAAAGAAAATTGTGTCATTTCTTGAAGAACTTGTACTTTTGAAAGGTGTCATGAGTTTTCATAACTTGTGTTGATGTTAACAGAAAGTTATTTAATTATTGCTCCTTGAGTATATATTATTAAACATGTTTTAATTTTTATTTTAAATCCTAATATCACTAATATTGGTTAATATTACCCCCAAGCCAGAATTTCTTGGTGTTCTCAATAGCTTTTTAAAGATTTATTTTTATTATTTATAATTGTGTCATTCTGTTGGGTGGGTATGTATAGGTGAGTGTAGGTGCCTTCAGAGGCCAGAAGAAGGCATCACATCCCCTAGGGCTGGAGTTACAGAACAGTGTGAGGTGTTGGAAATTAAACGTGGGTCCTCCATGAGAGTAGTATGTGATCTTAACTACCAAGCTATCTCTCCAGGCCCCTTAACATCTAACGTAACCTTAATATGCATTGTCTTCCAGAAACTCTCCTCTGCGTCTTTCAGGTGGCCACTTCACCTAGTTATTCAGGACTGAACTCTTATCACTTGCCCTACAAAAATCCCCTCACCTTTCTCCTCCCTAAACACCTGAAATCATTAATCTTCTCTGGTCCTTGGACACGCCACACTAAACCCTGGTGCTCACTACAGCATGAGTTAATTACTGTGGAGGCTGGCTCTTCCTCCCAGGGTGTGCAGCAGTCTGCTGGTGCTGTCGTCAGCTCCAGAGACAGGAATCAGACCTCTTCCATGCACCATTCCACATTGCCAATGCCAGCTGCGGTCCCAGCACATGGAACGTTCTGGAACCTTCTGTATGAAGGATGGATATAACTTCCGTAGAATTTCCAGTATTTCAAAATGTTGACGAATGTGTTGTCGTGCTTGTGCTATCTCTTTGTCATAGCTCTAACTCCCGGGGGAGTAGATGCCTTTATGACATATTTTGAATGTTATTTATGGGAGGGAAGTGTAGAAATGGCCCAGTGTTGGAAGCTCTGTACCTGTGGAAACGTTATCGCTTTCTTATAGTGCATTGTAAAAAGCTAAATCTTATGCTGTCAGTGTCTCCATGGCGTTACCTGCCAACTCAGTACTGAAAGGCCTTCTCACACTGACAGGTACAAAACTCTCTCTCTCTCTGGGGCTATGATAGTAAACATTTTTCATGGTTATTAAACTTTAATTTAAATAATTTTTGAGAACTTAATGCGTGAACACTGAATCTACAAAACTTGTACCATTTCTCTTCCCCTACAACCACTTGAGAATGCTCTTCCCTCCCAAATACATGACTTGTTCATATATTACTGTTATACACACACATACACACAGGCACACACGTGCACACATACACACATACAGGCACACACATGTACACCTACACACACACAGTCACTCATGTGCATGCACACACACACACACACACACACACACACCATACTGAGTCCATTTTAGTATTGTCCATATGTACACACACACTCGGGGATGACTCTAGATAATTCTTTAATAAGTAAGTCCATTCTGCCCTGTATGGGTTAGTCCTGGAAACTTGACTGGGGCGACAAGGGAATCAGAAACATACACCGAGAAGCTGGGATGGGGTGGGCTGTGTCTGATGGGGTAGGCTGCTCTCTTAAAAGCCACTTGTAAATACCAATTATTAGTTAAAATGTCAAAAGTGACCTTGATAAACCAACTGACACACCCCTTATTATTAGCTTTTATGAGCAAAATCCATCGATGCCCACAGTATGATCCTATCAAATTGCTATTTTTAAGTAGCCTTACTCCGTGAAGACTCAGGCTCCCTAAATCTCAGTTACTTGTGGGGGAAAGCTGGCCACATGCCTTGGTTATGCCTTTTTCCATAAGATTCAACAGACTCCACGTTTGGTTTTTTCCCTGTAAGCCTTTTCAGTGACTGGAGAAAACACCTCCCCTCCATCCTGACTCATTTTTAATCTTTTGACTCAAACTTGCCCTGTGAGAACAAAGGCAAGAGGACAAGACTCACAAAGGACTAAGACAAACACAAGCAAGGGACCCCAGTCTACAGCATGGCAGCGACAGCGTGGCTTCTGAGAGAGACAGGAAAGGGTTGCTCTCAGTTTTGGTCTAGGATTTAGGGCTGGGGGTCTGTGATAAGCCAGCGACTGCACAGAGGATCCTAGAGACCGATTCTGACCGCTGGAGAAATTGTGGCTTCAGCGTCAGGCTTCTGAAAATGGAGGAAAGAATGTAGGGAAAGTGAGACGAGAGAGAAGCAAGAGAGCTGCGTGGGATGGAGTAGCTGGACGTATCTGAGTCTGGGGGCTGCGTGGGATGGAGTAGCTGGACGTATCTGAGTCTGGGGTCTGCGTGGGACGGAGTA
>OU015750.1:113762303-113780448 GCA_907169655.1 Acomys percivali
ATATATATATATATATATATATATATATATATATATATATATATATTTGTAGATTATATATATATATATAATCTATGGATCTATTCACGAAGTTGGACAGTGATAGCATGATCCAGGAATGTAGAAAAGTAGAAAAGGGGGCAGAAAGAGCAGAAGTGCCAGGTGACCAGGAAGTCTACCACTAGGTTGTCTCCAAGGAAACGTCACCCATGACACATCAACATTATGGCTACCTAAAGAAGACCTGAACGCTGACAGTATCAGTATAGTTGCTAACTCAGAGGGGGGCACCTCCCAGGGCTTAGGACAAGACAGTAACTACAGTCACCTAAAGGATGCTGGGAAATGGAGAATTCATCTTTCCAAGGGGGATGCCCCTAAGTCATATACACAACAGCAACACTAAGTGGACTCAGCAAGATTCTACTAATTATGCATTTATATCTACAGATAACAAAATAATTAAAGAGACAGAAGCCATGAATTTGAGAGGGAGCAAGAGGAAGGATATAGGAGTGGTGGAGGGAGAAGAGGGACAGAATGACATATTTCAAATTTTTTTAATTGCCAAAAAGTAGGTATTCCTACAAATATGAAAAACGAAAAAGGATGAAGTAAAAAAAAAAATGGGAGTGTTTCCATATGTATCAAAGAAAACATGTTGATGATCATTAGTAAGAACTGTGTGATTCCTTTTACGCAACTAGCCAATAAAATGACAACATGTGCATATAATAAAGTGAACAAAAGACTTGGAAATAAATGACTTTGATCCTCAGGAATATTATATATAATGTGTAATCTGAAGTAGAGCTAAAATGTGTACCTATAGATGGGCAAAACCACATGGTTTTCTGAAGTCATGTCGTGTCGGTAAGTGTGAGGAAAGCGTATCCTGACACACTCGGTGGGTGGGATGCCATCATCCTTGCCCTGCACACTCATCCTTTAAGTCGGGCAGCTTGCAAAAATGTGATAACAAGGTCTAAAACTCCGGTAGAGTGTTAGCACAGATTATATTTGCTGGAATCTATTTAGATTGTCTGAAAGTTGAAACGATTCAAGTCAACATTAATTCTTTTCAGCCTTAGCTATGATGTGGTTACCACAGAAACGGTTTTTTTTTTTTTTTTAAAGCAATCCTTCAAAAGAACACCTGTATAATGAGATGCCTCTGACCCACACAAGCACTGCCGGCTCCGTGCACTTAGATTTCCTCTACTAACTGCTATATTCCACCTAAGAAGAAGATAAATAATTTGCCTCATAACCATTTCAATTTACTCGGAGACATCCAACTGATGAACAAGCATATTTTTTTTTCATCATTTCCCAGGAAGGCAAAACAAAAATTCATTATAAATACCATCTCGGATGCTTACACTTCCTCCCTCAATATAAAGGAAGGAAGAAGAAAGATGCTGCAGTTTGGAGGAAGAGAAGAGGCTGGGATAGAACCTCAAATTGCAGAAGTATTCTAGGAAAAAATAAAATCCACCTGGTGCTCAGACGCCAAAGGAATGAAAATTGAGCTGTCTCGTTGGTGTTTCCTTCCGGAAGACAGAGGACGGTAATGACTCAGGTCTCACTGCCATGCCACTCAACCCTCTCCACTCAAAGGCCTCATTAAGTCTAAAACAAATGGAAAAGCAAAGTGCAGAGCTGGTGCCAGTCTAACACTGGCAAGCTTTAGTGACCTGTCACAATGACATAGCCCCAATGTGCCCACTGGAAGCTCCACAGGCAAATGTCCCTAATGATGGGGATTTCAGGGAAAAAAATCTGTGTAGAGATGGAATTGTAAGTCACTCCAATGCTGCCTGGCAGCCAGGAGGCTGACCTTCGTGGGCTTGAATGGAGAGAGGGTGTAGCAAGTACAGCAAGGGGTAATTGACAAAGTAAGGGACTTTAATAGACTATATAGAGATCTGTCTGGACACAGATAGCTACTGTCCTTCTTGTACAACCTTCTGGTGATGGTGTGTGTGTGTGTGTGTGTGTGTGTGTGTGTGTGTGTGTGTGTTAAAAGGCACATGGCTAAGAGCTCAATTCTGGCTTCACAGCACAGTAACAATATCAAATATAAAACGGTCATAAACATGATTTGCACGTGTATTGGACTGCATTTTTCACACACAAAAGTTATCAAGTTGAAAGTCAGGATTTATCCTGAGATTTGCAATGGATGAGACCACCTGGAACCAGTCCTGACTGTTCTTCCTCGTGATAGCCTGCTTCCTCTCTCAGAGTGTCATGCCTTTGTGCATGTGTGTGCAACACACACATGTGTGAGAGAGAATGTGTATGTATGCTTGTAGACCTTCCCAGGCCCAGCTTTGTGTCCCTATTGCTGTTAATGCAATGGTGTCCTTCAGTACTTATGTGACACAACCAAGTGCTATGGGCACCTCATGGCCCAACTCTCACATTAGTACTGGGTGTCCGGAACCACAGAACCAGAAAAAGAACTGTTTTTATCTAAGTGACTTGAAAAAAAAAATTGGCCACACAGTCTCAGAGGCTTAGTGTCAGGTTGTTTCAGTATGACATCTACAAGTGAGAGACTAAGGAAAATTCCAATGTGATGGTGAAAGCTGAATTATCAGGGTTTTGGACACTATAAGTCACACCCATGTCAATCAATTCCAAAACCAGGGAGTTAGAGAGAAAATCAATCCCACCATCCTCTGTTGTTTGGCTGTCATCTACTCAAGCTGTTGCATCAACCCATGTTTGGAAAGTCAGTGGGCTTGTCTGTCTTCACTGAAGGCTAATCACATCCCTTAAGATCCTCACACACACTGGAAGATGTGTGCATTCCAAGGTTCAGGATAGTTGTGTTTTGCATATGAAATGTCTCCACAGGTACATAGCAGACCAGGGCTTTGGGAGCAAGGCTGTGGAGTCTTTAGAAGACCATCCTATGTGTCATAATTGGACTGTTGTAGGAGATTGGCATCAAAAGTTATTACCTGTACTCTCAAAGAAACATAGGCTTTTGCTGTTGCCCCTGGTTGCTTCCCAGAGGTCAAAGATATGTTCTTATTGCTGAAGACAGCACATACTTGGATTCATGGCTCAAGAGATTCGAGCTGGATCTAACCTGAAAGCCTCTTCCCTGAGGTCTAACGTTCATAGTACCAGGAAGTTTCATGAACATATCCAATGAGAGAGAGACAGACAGAGACAGACAGAGAGATGGAGAGGGGGGGAGAGAGAGAGAGAAAGAGAGAGAGAGGGAGAGAGAGAGAGAGGGAGAGAGAGAGAGAGAGAGAGAGAGAGAGAGAGAGAGAGAGAGAGAGAAAGAAGGGCAAAAAGATACAGAAAATGCCCAGTTTGGTGAGAAAAGGAGTATGAATGAACTTAAAAGTGGTGATCAGAAAGGCTGAAAGACTTTGTAATCGTACCAATTGTTTCATTTTAGACTCTACCATCTTCTCGTTCTCCTTTTCCTGAGTGAAGGCACTGATTAGCCATTGGCAAGTTCACAGTCAACTACATAATTCTGAGCCGCACAATAGCGGGCACGGTCAGAGGCGCCGGAGTCTCTGGTGAGCAAAGAGTCTCCAAGCAGAAATCCTTTCTGTTTTTATTGTTGCCACTGCAGAACCTGTGAGTGAACTTTCTAAAAAATACAGTGAAAGGGCATAGCTGGGAGTGAGTGAACGCCACGTGGGGGTGGAAAGCCAGCACATCCAATACTTTGGCAACTAAGTGCCTCAGTTAGGGCTTGTGTTGCTGTGAAAAAAAAAAAAAAAACATGATCCTCAGACATTTTCAGAGGAAATGCTTTATTCTAGCTGGCAACCCTTAGGTCACAGTCCATCACTGGGGGAAGTCAGGGCGGGACTTGAAGGCAGGAGCCTGAAGGCAGGAGTTGATGCAGAGGTCATGGAGGAGTGTTCCTTACGGGTTTGCTCTCCATGCCTTATTCAGATTGTTTCCTTATAAACCCCAGGACCATCAGCATAGGGACTGTAACACCCACAGTGAACTGGAGCCACACATATCAATCACCAATGAAGAAAACGCTGTACAGATTCAGCTTCAAGCCAATCCTATGGATGCAACTGCTCAGTGAGAGTCCTTCTTAGAAGATGACTCCAGCTCCTCTCATGCTGATGTAATATTAAACAGCACATCAAATAAGTTAATATATTTGTATTGTTCACTTCTTCATCTTTAAGTCAGGAATGCCCCCGCCAAGCCCTGATCTTCCCACAGCCCCAATCTCTCCCTGTCCCATGAAGTGACAGCACAGGAGTTGCATGGAAAACAGCATTTGGTAAGATGTGAACACCCAAAGACATTCTCCCTCCTTGTTCCAAGGACAGTGAGTGATTTGAAGAACCCACCAGAGCCGTCCACACAGAGGCTATACTGGCTGGGAAGTCACCACATCCCAGGATTTAGGACTCTGTGAGGCATCTTTATGTATTCCAATGTCATTAAAACCCTCTGAATTCTTTTGGAACGGCTTTCAAAAATCTGGAGGAAAAAAAGTGATTTGAATATTCTGAATCACAGCCATTGACTGAGAAGTGTGCTTTCTGATTTCATCTTTTATTCTTCTGAAAGTGGAGTGGGAAATAAGTAAGGGACGGGTAAGGCAGTTTCTAGACTCCTCTCACATAAAAAACAATTTAGAGCCTAGAAGGATTAAAGATAGTCCAGTAAGCATTTGCAAAGAATATGCAGAGGATAGTGTGACCTTTGGACTCTCGAAAGGGAACACGATTTGCTTCCAAAGAAGGCTTCACATAGGTGAACTCTTAAAGCACAGATATTTACACCAACAGGATCTGCTGGCTGGATGTGAAGGCAAACACAGCCAACTGGGTTCGGAAACATCTTACTGCTAGTGAGCATGGTGACTCAGGTGTCCCCAACAAGGATATCTATGCTTGCACAGAGAGCTTATGTCCTACCAAAAACTTTCTTATGTCTCTATTTTTTCTTCATGGGCCTCAACTCTGTGTCAGAGCCTTTTGAAATTTGTCAGTCAGCTCTCAGCTCACTTCTGCCACATCTGTGACCCCAGAAATTTGCCTTTTAAACATAAATATCAGAGGGAAAAAAGGCATACTGCTCACTCACTCCTGAGCGTGGGGGCATCAACTGGAGAATAGCTGATCTACTGGGGCCACACCCTTAAAGAAGACTGACTCTCCCTCCTTCAGAAGCTTTCAACTGTCAGTACCCCATTAGCTGGGGACTTCTGAGCCCCTCCTTCCTCCGTGCTAGAATACAGGCTGGCTTGATCTTGCTTAGGTCTTATGCAGGCATCCACCGCTGCTGTCCTGTCCTGTCCAAAACCCACTGTTTCACTGAAGTCCTCCCTGGCCTCTGGATACCACAATATTCTGCCCAACCCCTTTCCGAGATGGCCCCTGAGCCTTTTGGGTAGGGATAATATGGAGATGCCAATTTTGTGCCTTCGTTGCCTTGGTTGACCGGAAGACCATTCCCGGAAGTGAGCAGCATTTCTCCCGGGTCGCAGGCCCTGGAGCACATACAGAAGTGAGAGCCAGCTCAACAGTGGGCAGGCACTCACTCTCTGTCTGCTCCTGACTGTGACATGTGTGACTAACTGATTCCAGTCCTGCCACCTAGATTTTCCTGTAATGATGAACACGGAATTGTACACTAAAAGAAACTCTTTGTCCTCTAAGTCGCTTTTTATCAAGATACTTACCAGAACAATGAAAATGGGACTAGGTCAAGGGTGTCATCAGGAATTCTTTCTGGGTCAGGCTTATAGAGTGCACCATCCTTGAGGGGGACCCACTCCCCATGGCTTCTCGGCTGAGGCCTTTGCTCCACAATCCTTTCTCTACATGTCACCTTCTCCTCACTACGTCTCCTCTACTTGAGGATGTGTGTCAGATTAGCTGGCATTGCTTAACAGCCTACGGTTATTTTGCATTATTGTATGACTTTATGACCTAGCTTTTCATATACATACATGCACACACACATACATATATGTGTGTATATATACTTATATGTGTGTATATTCATATGTGTGTGTGTGTGTATATCTATACACACACATACATATACATCACATGGCAGTAAATAAAATTCTGACTCTTCATCTCCCCTGTTATTTGTCATTGCTGATATTTCAAGTTATATGGTCCTTACAGTTCATTGTTCTCTGTCAAAATTCCCCATGCATACTGGCTACACCCCACCCCCATCCATTAATACTCATGTCATAGTCCTTTTAGCATCCATATTTGGAGAATCATTCATATTCTCTTGTGGCAATCAAGTGGTCTACCCCCTCACCCCAGGCACAGCAGGCAGATTATTCTGAATGCCTTTCCCCTTCCTAGTCACGGTCACAGAGCTCTGCTGGGTGCCTCATATTAGAGTCAGTTTCCTCATTCCCACAGTACACATCTCATAGCCCTGTAGGTAAAAGCTGGCGAGCACTGCAGTGATAGCAGCTGCTTCTGCAAGTCGGGGGGTGGGAAGATTTTATCTTTGGCCTGGTGATGGTGATCTGGGATGAGAGTGTCCGCTCCCCTGTCCCCTCTGTGTCTGACTCTTTGCCCTTCATGAGAGGCACATCCTGGGAGGACCAGGTTTCCTATAGATATGCCAGATCCTTCTCTGGGCCGGCATCAGAAATGCTTCATGTGATCTTATCCACCTCATACTTCCTATGAGCACATAGTAGAACTCTCTGGAAAAGAGCCTACTGGCACGTAGAGAGTTCTCTGAGCCTAGGGCTCAGCAGGCTGTGTTACTGTTCACACTCATACATTCATACTGTTCGCAACTAGCTACAAATTTAGCTGATATCCTAGGTACCTGCATAGCAGCCATCCCTCCCTCCCTCCAGGATTCTGACACAGCTGAGACAGGGGATGAGGTCAGCTTCCTTTCCTAACTCTCAGTCACCCCCACTGAGCTGTGGCCTCAGCTTTCTTACGAGAAGGTACCATCATGGCCTTGTATGACATCCATGCATTTCATGTGTATTGTTGAAAATGGTGCTGCCCCTGACTTTTTCCAGACATTGCCAGCATATTTATAAAGTACCCGTGCTGTTACTGTCATCCCAATGTGTAAAATCAGCCAGAGCAAACAGGGACAGACCGGTTGGTAAAGGTAAAAGAACAAAATGCCTGTTGGTAATTCGTTATGTCCCTTTAGGCGGACATTGAGCAAACACTGTGCACTATAGCCTCATCGGGGTAGGAGCTTGCTGTACATTCAGAGATCTCGAGAGCCTTTCAGTGTGCACTCTGAGGTGGCCGGAAGTGCCTGCTGAACTCTGTCTCAGGTGCTTGATCCTGGAAGCCCTTACGATCCAGAGCTGGTAGTGTTTGCTGTGCAGAAGCAAATGAAGACGGACTGGAGAGGGGTTTGTTTTGTTTTCTCAGCCTGAGAAGAGTCAAGGAGATTTTGCTTCCTGAGTTCCAGCAAGACCCTTATGACAACAGCAAAAACTAAAACCAAAGCAAAACAAAAAACCTCATATATAACATTTGTGTTAACTTGAATACACACACACACACACACACACATGTCTGTGTATTAGCATGTGCATGCATGCACAGCACACAGGCATATCTTCAAAAAGAGAGAAAATACCCCCAAATTTCTTTAAGACAGTGGTTCTCAACCTTTGTGTCAGGACCCCTTTATGGGTTGAACAACCCTTTCACATGGGTTGACGAAGACCATACAAAAACACAGATATTTACATTATGATTCATATCAATGTAGAATTACAGTTATGAAATCGCAATGGAAGTAATTTTATGGTCCAGGGTCACCACAACATGAGGAACTGTATTAAAGGCTGAGAGCCGCTGGTCTAGGGTGTGCAGGAAGAGGTTTCCCATCCTGGTTCATAGCCTCCTGTTGTTTGCTCAGTGCTGTCTCTGCACAGCACGTAGAACATTACAGGTACTCAGGCTGGCCTGGCAAAGCCAAACAATACATCCACTGCAGTGAAGCAAATCTCTCTTTCCAACGAGGCCCCTTTCCCTCCACAGTCATTCCCTAACCTTCGCTCCCTGTGAAAATGCAAGCATGTGATGGCAGTGATGAAGCTGGAGGCTCCACTGTGATACCTAACAAAGCAAAACTCCTCCAGGGTCTACAGTCAAACGCCAACTTGCTGGTTCAGTCAGAGCACCGGCTGGTACCTGGTCACTGGCAGCCGCGGATGCACCTTGATGAATGTCAGCAACTCTAAATAATGAGTAAAAGTCTGAGGAACCAGTTAAGCGGTACCCCGAGTGGTGCTTACAAGGTTCTTTACAGCTATTACAGTGACTGAAATCAATAATGCACAGAATCCATCTGTGAAACTGCAGCTCTTTATCTCTCTGGGCTGTGAGGATTTCTGGGAAGGATTTCTGAGAAGGGGAACAAAGCAACAAATAGCAAGGATATCCAAAGAATCATTAGGTCTTACTTCAAAAGCCTGTAATTTGGAAAATCAAAATGAAATGAACGATTTTCTTGATAGATACCATTTACCAACATTAAATCAACATCAGGTAAACAATTTAAATATACCTAGGGCCCATAAGGACATAGAAGTAGTCATTAAAGCCAGGTGTGGTGAAACACGCCTTTAATCCCAGCACTCAGGAGGCAGAGGCAGGCAGATCTCTGTGAGTTTGGGGCCAGCCTGGTTTACAAAGCAAGTCCAGGACAGCCAAGGCTACACTGAGAAACCCTGTCTCGAAAAAAAATAAAAATAAAAATAAAAAAGTAGTCATTAAAAGTCTCCCAACCAAACCAAACAAATAAAAACAACAACAACAAAAATCCCGAGGCAGATGGTTTCAAGGCAGAATTCTACCAGACTTTCAAAGAAGAGCTAATAGCAGTACCCCTCAAACTATTCTACCAAGTAGGAAAAAAAAGAAGGAACATTGTCAAACTCATTCTAAGAGGCCACAGTTATACTGATACTTAAACCATACAAAGAACCATAAAAGAAAGAGAATTTCAGACCAATTTTCCTTATGAACACTGATGCAAAAATACCCAACAAAATACTCGCAAACTGAATCCAGGAACACATCAAAAAGATCATCCACTATGATCAAATAGGCTTCATCCCAGAGATGCACGGATGGTTCAACATATGAAAATTGATCAATATAGTCCACCATATAAACAAACTGAAAGAAAAAAATGATCATCTCATTAGATGCTGAAAACCTTTTGACAAAATCCAGCACTCCTTCATGTTTAAAGTCTTGGAGAGCTTAGGGATACAAGGCAGGTACCTAAACACACACACACAAAAAAAGGCAATATACAAAAGCCAGTAGCCAACATCAAGTTAAATAGAGGAAAAACTTAAAGCAATTCCACTGAAATCAAGGACGGAACAAAGCTGTCCACTGTTTCTGTACCTCTTCAATACAGTGCTTGAAGTCCTGGCCAGAGCAGTAGAACAACTAAAGGAGAACAATGGGGTAACAAGTTAGAAAGGAAGAAGTCAGTGCACACACTGTTCATGGATGATAGGATAGTATACATAAGTAACCCCAAAAATTCCACCAAGAAACTCCTATAGCTGATAAACACCTTCAGCAATGTGGCTATATACAAAATCAACTCAAAACAATCAATAGCTCTCCTGTATACAAAAGACAAATGGACTGAGAAGGAAATTAGGGAATTAAAACCATTCACAATAGGCACAAAAAACAAAACAAACAAACAAAAAAACCCACCAAAACCAAAGTATCTTGGTATGACTCTAATCAAGAAGAAAAAGACTTGTATGAAAAAACTTCAAGGCTCTGAAGAAATTGAAAAAGATATCAAAAGATGGAAAGATCTTTCATGCTCATGGATTGGTAGGATCAACATAGTAAAAATGGCCATCTTACCAAAAGCAATCTATGGATTCAATACTATTCCCATCAAAATGCTAACACAATTCCTTATAGACCTTGAAAGAACACCTCTCAGCTTCATATGGAAAAACAAAATCCCCGAATAGCTAAGACAATCTTGTACAATAAAAGATCTTCTGGAGATCTTCCCTGATCTGAAGCTGTGCTATAGAGCAACAGTAATAAAACTACATGGTATTGGCATAGAAACAGACTGGTAGATCAATGGAATCAAATCAAAGACCCAGAAATAAACCCACACACCTATGGACACTTGATTTTTGACAAAGAACCTAAAACCATACAATAGAAAAAAGACAGAATCTTCAACAAATCGTACTGGTCTAACTGGATGTCTACATGTAGACAAAATGCAAATAGACCCTTATTTATCACCCTGCGCAAAACTAGAGTCCAAATAGATTAAAGACCTCTACATAAAACCAGACACACTAAATCTGTTAGAGGAAAAAAAATGAGGAAGAACATTGAATTCATTGGCATAGAAGACAACTTCCTGAACAGAAGACTAACAGCTCAAACTCTTTGATCAACAATTAATAAATGGGACCACATGAAACTGAAAAGCTTCTGTAAGCAAAGGGCACTGTCAACAGAACAAAATGACAGCATACAGACTGGAAAAAGATCTTCACCAATGCTACATCCAACAAAAGGCTAATAGTCAAACTATATAAAGACCTGAAGAAAAGAAATAACAATAAACCAAATAACCCAATAAAAATAGGGCACAGAGCTAAACAGGGAATTCTCAACAGAGGAATGTCAAATGGCTGAGTCACACTCAAAGAAATGATCAACACCATTAATCATCAGGGAAATGCAAATCAAAACAAATCTGAGATTCCATTTAACACCCATCAGAATAGCTAACATCAAAAACTCATGCAACAGCATATGCTGGCAAGAATGTGGGAATGTGGGAAAAGGGGAACATTTCTCCATTTGCTGGTGGGAGTATAAATTTGTACAACCACTTTGGAAATCAATGTGACAGTTTCTCAGATAATTGGGAATAGTTCTACCTCAAGACCCAGCTATACGACTCCTGGGCATATACTGAAAAGATGCTCCATTCTACAAGGTCATTTGCTCAGCTATGTTCATAGCAGCCTTATTCATAATAGTCAGAAAATGAGAACAACCTAGATGTCCCTCAATGGAAGAATGGATAAAGAAACTGTGATATATTTACACAATGGAATACTACTCAGCTATTAAAAACAAGGACATCATGAAATTTGCAGACAAGTGGATGAAACTAGAAAAGATCATCCTGAGTGACATAACCCAAACCCAGAAAGACACAGATGATATTTACTCACTTGCCAGTATATATTAGCCATGTAGTAAAGGATAACCATACTACAATTCACAGACCCAAAGAAGGTAAGTACCAAGGGGTCCCAAGGGAGGATGCATAAATCTCACCAAGAAGAGGAAACAGAAAAAGCAGAGGAAGTGCTTGAAGAGAAAGGAAGAGGATAGGAGAGGGAGTGCTGAGGGAAACGTGGGTGGGTATCTGATGTGCAGAGAGGGGCAGGAGAACAGAGGACTCACAGAGAGAAGAGAACAGGGCATCCTAGGGCATCTCTGACACAGGCTGGAGACGTACAACAGAGTAGGCTCCTGGGTAGATATGAGGGTTCCTGTAGCTGAGACCCCTACTACCGGTGGACATAGAGACTGAGAAGGCCACCCTCTAACCAGGCAAGATTCCTAGTAGAGGGAGGGGAATGCTAACTAACCCACAAAAACTTTGACCCAAAATTCACCCGGCTTACAAGCTGTGCAGAGATAAAGAAAGAAAAGAAGGTGGTGGGAATTTCCAACTAATGCCTGGCCGCAACCTGCAAGAGAGCCAACCCCTGACACTATTAATGACAATCTGCTATACTTGCAGACAGTAGCCTAGCATAGCTGTTCTCCGAGAGGCTCTCCCCAGCAATGGATCAAAACAGAGCCTTAGAATCACAGCCCAACATTAGGCAGAGCACAGAGAACATTGAGTAAGAGTGGGAGGAAGGATAGGAGAACTCGGAGGGGACAGGAGCTCCACAAGAAGACCAACAGAGCCAACTAACCTGGGCCTAGGGGGGCTTGCGGAGACTGACACACCAACCAAGAACCATTCATGGGCTGGACCTAGGCCACCTACACATATGTACAGATGGGCAGCTTGGTCTTTATGTGGATTCCCTAGTAAGCGAAGCAGGAGCTGTCTCTGACATTGGCTCTGTTGCATGCTTTCCATCACTTCCTTCTGGTGGGGCTGCCTTGCCAGGCCACTGTAGTAGAGGATGCGCTTAGTCCTGATGTGACTTGGCATGTTGAGATGGGGACGGATCCCCTTTTCTGAGTGGTAAGGGAGGGGGGACATAGGGAATAGGGAGGGAGGATGGGACTGAGAGGAGAGAGAGCAGGGGGTTATGGTTGAGGTATAAAGTGAGTAAATTAATTAATCAATTAAAAATTAATAACAAGGAAATTTACAAATAAGTATATGAATAGACATCTAATAAGCAAAAAATGTGAAGCTAGATTGCTGACCTGAGGCTTCAGTAGAAAATTTTAACAATCGGGTGCACAGCCAGCCTCATCACATATTCGTATCACTCAATCTCCTGTGGCCCAATAACAAAGAGCCATGATGACAGAAGGGCATTACAGACTTTCATGCACCACGGCCATGTCTTGGCTATGGTGCCGTGAGTATCCATTCTGCCAACAGTGGAAACCAACAAGAGCACAAGATATAGAAATGGGTCCTCTGTGGATTTATGAAATACTTTCTCTACCCAATCATCCCAGGATCCCACTGGGGAACAGCTTCCGGTAAGGGAATTCTCTGCAATTGCTCTATCTCCCACTATTTTGTGGCAGCTGGCTCAATTAGAAAATGATATTTTCAATGCAGTTTTAATGACAGCCAGACGCAAGGCCCTGTAAGTGTGAGGCAAGGTTTACCAGAAGAATAAATAGGCGTGAAATGAGCACCACTGATGAGTTTGCTCTTTCACATGGAGGATTCGGCGTCCAAGAATCAGACATAGAAAGAAAGTTGCTACTTCCCATCATCCCCTGTGCTCCACAAGGCCCAGTGCTTGTTTCTTATCTGAGGGACCATGTGCTCTTCTGGCCTGGACGTTTTAGTTTAAAAGGAAAAGATGCTTCTACCAGTAAATCCAACTTCAGTTTGTCCCCTAAATCAACAACCATATAAGTGAGTCCCCATTTCCCTGGGTTCCTGGTCCTGATGCTATGAGAAACTCAACTGCCGTCCTACAATACCAGTCCTTTAGAGGGTTTCTCAGCTTTGCTGTGTCCTGGAATTAAGATGAGTGGAAAGCTATAACCAAAACCACCCAATACAGATGCCCAGGGTAGATCCAGAGTCCCTAGGGGCAAGGCCTGGTGTCATCTCACCTCTCAGAGACAGTAGGCCAGCTAAAATGCGTAAGAGAGGTGAAAGAAACACAAAGAAAGCAGTGGTCAGAGTTAGTTAGACAAGTAAGCCTAGACCTTGGGTGCACTGCAGAGGCTGGTACCATGGCCATCCTCTGATCTACATTAACAAACTGACTATCTGCTCTCTGAAATGACCAGAACCAGAGAGGATCACACCCTGGAATGCCACGAAGGTTGGGATAAAGGCATGGTCTTTGCTGTTTACATATCCCTCGTGCAACTGTCTGAGTTCTAAAGTGCTCCAGTGTCCACCGCTACTCAAGCACCTACTGCAGCTCTCAAAAGTCTCCCATCTCAGATGACGTATTTTGCACAACTTGAATAGATTTACTTCCTCTCTTTCCTCCATCACACATCTGCATCAGCGAAGGACGGATTCATTTTATTTTTATCACAGTGCTAAAAATGATCAAGGTTATATGATAATATTCAAGAAGATTTTTTTTCAAGAAGACTTTAACTTAACTTTCCTGGCAAAGGTATTACTGAGGATTGTTGGTTATCGTTTTCTGTTTTTTTTCCCCCTGAATGCAGAATAATTATCATTTATTATCCACTCTTCTCCTTATTTAGAAATTAAGAGCAGTTTATGGAGACAGAGATAGGCACCACGTTTACAAGAGTGGAGTTTTTAACTGTTAATTTCATGTGTAAAAGTGATTGTGTCACAGGCTGCCCAAATATTTGCCTAGACATTATCAAAGGCTGCATGCCCAGAGGTGTTTTACAATGACGATACCATTTTACATGAACTGGTCTCACCACTATGATAAACTATCTGTCAGAGGAAGGATCCACCTGTTTGGGCTCACAGTTTGAGGGTGCAACCCATCGGGGAGAAGCATGGGACAGAGGGCCTGCTGGCGGTGTTGGATTTGTGGGTGCTAGTGAGCTGCTCACTTCCTGCTTTGCACTTAGGCCACATGTTGGTGCTGCTATTTGCAGAGTGTGTCTTGAGGCTGCCTTGGAGAAACAAGTTTCTCTCTTCAGCACGAATGACAGTGCCAGAAGCAACAAGAGATGAATTCTGTTCCCTTCCTAATTGATGGCCGTCATTGATCTTCCTTCGACCCCGGGTCAGGCCTGACCAATTACCTCTACTAAGTCTAGGCTTGCAGGTGGAAGGTCTCAGAACACTTCAGCCTCCACAGCTATATGAACCAATTTTCATAATGAGGCAATTTATACAGGTCCAATCTCCAGTTTTGAGTTAAATGCCTTTCTTATTTGTCTTGTATGTGCCTGCTTCCTCCCTCTCATATTAGCCATTTATTCAAATGCAGCATAATTGCCAGGTTGCTTTTCAGTGTGGCTGTCCCTATAATTCTGGAAATGTACATATCTTCCCCTTGTAATTGTGCCTGCAGCATCCACCACCCTTCCCTGCAAAATTGATGCTTCGGGAATGTTTGCTGCAGTTATTTAAGTTTATCTTACATGACATAAAGCCTTAGAGCAGTTGCTCAAATTACTGGCTAGCTCTGAATAGAATAAAATGGTTAGGTAAGGTCATGTCTTGTACATGCTCAAATTGGAGTTGGAAGACTGAATTTCATATGAGAAATCTTGCAGTAGTGTTTTGAAAATTAGTCAAGCAATGTTATAACTAAATGCAAAATGAGAAAAACCACATACATATTTTATAGAGAAATCTGAAGTCCACCTTTGGTTTAGCTGAGTAAGTCTAACTATGTGCATATACTGCTGGTCAAAAACTACAAATTGTGTGTGAGTGTGTGTATGTGTGTGTATGTATGTATGTATGTATGTATGTATGTATGTATGTATGTATATAAATATATACACATATAATTGATGAACATGTCCTGAAATTCTACTAATTTTGGGGGGGGTGGATTTTTAAAAATTTATTATGATTTATTCAGATTACATCCTGATTGTTATCCCCTCATTCATATCTTCCCATTCCCTTCCTCTCTTCCTCTTCGCCCTATTCCCCTCCCCTAGACCTCTGACAGAAGGGGGCCTCCTCTCCCACCATCAGACCATAGCCTATCAGGTCTCATCTGGGTAGCCTGCTTCCTCTTCCTCTGTGTGCCCCCAAGGCCTTCCTTCTAAGGGGAAGTGATCAAGTCAGGGGCACCAGAGTTCATGATAGAGGCAGTCCCTATTTTCCCCAGAACCATGGAGAACGAGCTGCCCATTGGCTAGATCTGAACAGGGGATCTAGGTTTATTGCATGCACTGTCTGTCCTTGGTTGGTGCAACAGTTTGTATAGGTCTTCCTGGGTGCATATTTATTACCCTGCACAAAACTAAAGTCCAAGTGGCTTAAAGACCTCAACATAAAGTGAGACACACTAAATCTGTTAGAAGAAAAAGTGGGGGAAATTTTACTAATAAAAAAACTTGATAGTTTTTCAATATTTCCATAATCCATCCTCAGTAGGAATGGGTGAATGCCAGACCTTTGATTTTTAAGAAAATGAGAAAATAACATTGATTATGCCAGTTGGAATGATGTCTTGGGTTTATATAAGACAAAATAGTATGTTTAGAATATGTTACAAAAGAAAACAAAAGCTGCTAAGTGTTTAAATGTGTTGAGCCAGGCAGGGTGTTTCATACCTACAGCTGTCATGCTCGGGGGAAGAAGCAGGTGGACTGCCTCAAGTTCAAGGATACCTTTGGCCTTTGTCTCAAAAAGCAGAAACAAAGTAAGAAACGTGTTGGATACTTCTTAACTTCCTAACAGGTAACAAGGCAATTCAAGAACAGACAAAAATCCCCTACTCATGCTTCATTGTATCAGAGATCACTCAGAATTATCAATGAAGTCTTAAAAATAACTTCAAAATGCTGGACTATGAAGCCAAGAACATATTGTATTTCTGTTAATAAGCTTTGGTTTGGGGTCCTACAATATGCTTGACGAGACACAAGGAAATACACTCAGAGGAAAATGTCCCCCATACAATCTGATGGAGGTGATTTCTCAAATGAGGCTCCCTCTTCCCACGTGATTCTAGTTTCTATTGTCAACTGGTTCTAACTATGATCACTTAGTAAATAAATTAAATGCCAGAAAAGCCGAACAATGCGCTGAAGACCACTTGTCTGGTGCTACAGTTATTTTTATAACATTGTGTTTGTTTCTCAGTTTCTCTCTTAATCTGGCTACCACACGAATAAATGAGACTCTTTTATATTATTTTAAATAGCTTCACAGCATAAGAACTGAGCAGTTATTGTTCTATGCTTAACCCTCTAAGCTAGTTTGGCTTCTTCCCAGTGTGTATCCCAGAGATAATTGCATTTTCAGCGTTCCTACTCCAGCTCCTCTCCTTATCTCCCTTGGTTCTATCCCCTCCTTCCTCCTGTAACTCCTCCTCCCCTGGCTGGCAGGAAGTCCTGCCCTCTTCTCTCCCCTGCCAAGCAATTGGCTGTAAGCTGCTTTATTAGCATATCAGGGGACAGTTGGGGAGCAGTGTTTACAGATCATTGACACCGAAGATTCTCAGAACAAGGATTGCAACCAGATATGGAGGGTACAGAAATCAGCATTTGAATTACAGAACACCCTTATCCCTACAGTCTGGAGAGGAATTCAGCCTGTTATTTCCCGATCACATCCGCATCCTTGCACAAGTAGACAGGTAATACATCCTCCATCTTCCCAGTGCAAGTTAGTCTGTGAATACAAGTCATTAATTAGAAGCCCTTATTCATAGACTTGACTTTACTCTTTCTCTCTGCCCACCCTCTACCAGCCTTTAAATTTTCTATTTAATTAAAGGATACTTTAGGGTGGCATGTGCTTATAATAACTAGTGCAAAGAAACTGCAGCTTTGTCAATTTTTTTCCAATCACAGCATCTTGCAGCCAGTATTAACCTTTTCTTTCTTCTGTTACTGTAACAGACACAACTTAAAGGAGGACACAGTCCTCCTTTACACAATCTTTGAGCACAGTCTCTCTTCACAGGAAAATCTTGAATATGTTTTCACAGTTGGGAGGCAGAGAAAGGTATATACTAGAGCTCAGCTCATGACCAAGATGAAGACAGTTTGGCCAAGACAGGTTTTCATGGCCATTGGACCATCCTGGCATGTTACTCTTCTGACTTTTCCCATCCAGGATTTCCCGCCTATGTCTGTCCTTTTAGGCATTCAGCTCCATACCTGGAAAGTCTGAGGGAAAAGCAGAATTTAAAGAACTCATGACCCCATCTTGTTTTCAGTCTTGCAGTATCTGGCCCACTTGATCTCCACCTTTCCAGAATACACTTTTGTTTGCTTTATTATAGACTTAACCCTGTGGAGCATACTTAGTGGAGACAAAAGGAAGTCTATGTCTGCTGACTTTCTCTGCGGCAGAGGCTTTGCACTGTCTTTTTCTCCTCATTTTTAATTCATCCTTATAGCTGCCATTCATCCATCCTAATGTTCCCTCGTATCCATGAAAGACCTTGGTGTGAACCTTTGTGCTCAGCTTTGGAGCTGAACTGAGTGAATTCAGAGTGTCTTCCACATGGCAGCTGAGGGTGACAAACACATCAAAGATGGTGTTCTCATTCAGGCCAGTCATGGCAAATATAATAAACTCATTCCTTCTCAGTGTTCATGGTACCCAGAGGGAAACCCATTTGTTAAAGAGAAAAGCACTACCAGCCTGTGGGTACAGAAATGATGAAAAGGAGGGAAGTTATGAGAAAGCTAACAGACAGCAGAGAGTTGCTGGGGCAGAACCCTCTTCCATGTGCGTGTGTGTGTGTGTGTGTGTGTGTGTGTGTGTGTGTGTGTGTGTGTGT
>OU015750.1:113780458-113803420 GCA_907169655.1 Acomys percivali
TGTGTGTGTGTGTGTGTGTGTGTGTGTGTGTGTGTGTGTGTGTGTGTTATGAGTATGTATGACTGTGTGTGTAGTGTGTGAGTGTGGTGTATCTGTGTGTGAGTGTTTGTATTTTTGTGTGGTTTTTGTGTCTATGTGTGTGGTGTGTATGAGTGTGTGTGTGTCTCTCTGTGTGCATGTGTATTGTATATGAGAATGTAAGACTCACTGTAGATGGCTTTTGACTGTTTCCTCTCCTGGATTCATGTGACTAGCTCTTTCTTGAGTCTTTATCACCAGAGTCATGTTGTCTGCTAAATCTGCCATGACAGAACATTACAGTCTGGGTGGCATAACCAACAGGACACTCCAGCCTTGTAGTTTGAGGGCTGGAACTCACAGAGATCTGCTTGCCTAGAGTGCTAGGACAAAAGACATATACCACCAGGACTGCCTCCCTACTGCCTGTCAAGAACTAAGTTTCCTGCTAGGCTAGAACCACATGGAGACAGTGGTCAAGAGAAGACTGTAGTGTGTTGGTCAACTCCAGTCTTACTGTGAATCTCTACTATACAAAAAGTGAAGTTTCTGGAACCCTATAGATATCAATCAAATCCATGAGACTGTGAGAGGAAGCAAACCACAACTGCCTCCATTTCTCTCTTTTGCAAACATTTTCCTTCTCTGTTTTTCATGGGTTTGCTTTGAAAGGCACCAATCAATAACGATTGGAGGGTCCTGTCAGATGTCCAGGGCTAATTCCTAAATAGACCTGTGAGATCCACTAGTCAGGACGCATCTCTTAAAAGTGAGTGGTAACATTATGGGCATCTATTGCAACCAACTGTTACATGGAGCAGTGTAATACCTCTCAATCCCACTCTTCTAAGCCTGAAAAGTACATACATCCACATACTTATAGAGTAAACTTGCTTATTCCAAGGTCTCTAGTGTTTCTGTGATCATCCACTCCAAAGACAGCAGACAGTCTCATGGTTCTTCCCAGTGGTTTTCAGTTTCCATCTGGGATATGTTAAACATCACTGGGGAGAACAAGGCTGGTCTGCACTTCCTAAGGAATGCTGACCTTGTTATGAAATACAGTTCACATTGCAACTGTTTGGCAGTTTTCACGGTACTCCGCTCCAGAACAGCTACTGGTCAGCCTGGAGTCTACCCATAAATCCACATGTTAGCTTACACAGCTGCCCTGCTTCCACCTGCCAGCCATGCCAGCTGCTCACAGGCTGTCAGAAGCATGTGCGCTTTCCAGAGCTGCCATCCGCATACAAATGTTGATTTACCTCGGCCCCTCTCCTAAGACATTTACAAAGGTCTGGAGTTCAAACCCAAGTTTGGTATGCACATCTGGACTCTCGCTGATAGTGAATGGCTATAATCAAAGGTATCTTTGACACTTGAACAACACAGTTTACAAGAGTGTTGGAAACAGAGCTCCAGGCAATGCATTATTATCAGGGACCAGAAGACACACTTCTGTCTATACACTGTTGCTTAAATGCACTGTAAGAATTAAAACATAGTGGAGAAATCCCCAGTGTTTTCCTCACATATCTGCATAAGAGCATGCTTAGAAGAGGATGCCGTTCTGAGAGTGTTTACCGCCTGTGAGGCTATCACTATGGGTGAATAAATTCATCCTTGTAAGAGCCAGCTTCAGGATGAAAAGAAAAAAGCTGCCATTTGTAGTCTGTGTTCACACAGTTAGCACAGTGTTTTCATTTGTGTTGCTGTTATTCCTTTTATGTGTTTATTTTTTCCAGAAGAGTAGAAATATTTTTGAGGCTTATTTTAAAACTCCTAGGAAAATGCAAAACCACCAACAAATGAAAAACACCCGAGATAAATCACCAAGACAAGAGATTTGCAAGATGTCAGATGGCCTCAGTCTCTTTCTTATAAAACCAAATGCAAGGCAAAAGTTATGTTGGAATAAGCTCACTGTTACATTCTTGTGCCTAGAAATCCAGAGTGTGAATGTTTTCATTGTTCTGCAATCAGAGATAGAATTATTGTTAACCCTTTACTAATGGTATTTGCCATCTTTTTCTTCTCAAAGGTGCATCCATAGCTTAGTCTGAGCTGCGCATCCTTACATATAATGTACATACACATATACATATATGAGCATCTTCGAATACTGCATTCCATGCTTGCCATCATTTGACTGACCTCCCAAACTCTGTGTGTTCCAAGCCTGGCTCCCACCTTAGCAGTTAGTGAATGATGGACAAGTCCTGAGGAGGCGGGCCAAGGTGGACTTATTTCACTAGGGCAGCTTCTCCAAAGGAATATGGGTCTGGCCTCCTTCCCATTCTTTGTTTCTGGGTCAGAAAAAAATGAGTGGCTGGTTCTGTGTGGCCACAGGCTCCTGCCATGCAGAGTGCACCCCTCACAGATACAGAGCAGTAGGGACAACAGACAACAGTCTGGAACTTCTCAGATCGTGAACTAAAATTAGCCTTTCTCCGTAAGAAGTTGATGATGTCTGCATTTCGTTGTAACAGAAACCTGACTGCCACGCACGTCTTCATGCTAAGGTAAGATCTGGATTGTGTTTTAGCAAGAGGGGCCTCCTATCCATAGGAGGGAATGACTGCAGAGGGCACAGCTGAAGCAAAGACAGTGACTAGAGAGTGACGACATAGAAAATCTTGGGATAAAATGAGAAGGATTTGAAGCAAAGGGGAAGCAAAGGATTTGAAAGGGGAAGAACGAAAGAAAGAAAGAAAGAAAGAAAGAAAGAAAGAAAGAAAGAAAGAAAGAAGAGTGGGATAAACAGGAGAAGAAATTGGTAGAATGAGGAAAGAATAAAGAGATGGATGGATGGATGGATAGATGGAAGGGTGGATGGAAAACACATGAATGAGATGAGGATGCAAGGTCACCCACTGCTCCACTCAGGAGTGGGTTCCTGCATCTCTGGTTATCTCTGTGGGTAAGTTGCCCCCCTGAGAATTAGCAGCAGATAATAGCCCAAATCGATGAGATTTCACGGAAAAGCCTCCCAGACTTCCACTCAAGGAAAGAAGCATTCCACTGTCCAAGACAAGAAATCTAACTTCTCAGACTCAATGCAGCACTGTCTCATACTACACAGTCAGTCCACAAAAGACATGCCATCTACCTCAGGGATGCTGCGGACTGCAGGGAGCATGCTTTATACTCATGTCCCAGACACTCAGCTCATTTTCAAATTTTCCACAAAGCCCACCCACTGAGGGTTGATTTTTTTTTTCCCCAAAGACTTACACCACATGTGTTACTTCTCTGCATAACTAAATAGGCTTAAAATTCACACCAAGATGCACTGAAGCAAATTCTAAGCCACTTTGTAGCTCCATGGGTCATTTAAATTAGAGACACTGAACAAGTCATTGTACCTGGTATGTTTTGACATATAGAAATAAAATCTATCTGAACTGTCAAAAAATGATAAAAAAGAAAATAAATGAAATAAAATTGGGACAAATGTGTCACGGGAATAAAGAGAACAACGCATGCCCCGGGAGCTATCCAATGCCAAGAATCCGGTAACAGCCAGGGCTTCGGTTACACTTTCACAGGCCCTGCCTGTGTTGCCGCACAGGCATGAGGGGGATCACCAACACCATCCCCACAGGCATGAGGGGGATCACCAACACTGTCCCCGGCCCACCCTCACGTCACATCCGACTGCTTCCGAAGCTCAGGGTGGACCAGATAGGAAGTTTTAACTCCAGTGATCTAAAAGCCATTGAGCCATTGAGCGTGGTGTAGACCCTGAGATGCACTTGTTATTCAAGCCCTTGTTGCCGCAGCTCCTGCTGAAAAACAAAGACTAGTCAGATGGTTGTAATCAAATGCTGAGGGAGTCTACTCAAGCTTGTGGTGGAGCCCAGGGGGTTGTGGGACAAGACAGCAGCGGGAGAGGGGTGGGGAGAAGGCCAAGTCAGTAAAGTTCAGCAACTTTGGGGCCATATTTGAGTAAATGAGCACTTTTCTCAGCCCAAAGAGAAACTGGCATAATGATAATTTTATTGGCTTTAAGTACAGGTGTATGGGCAAATCACGCCTGGTGTTTTTTATCCTATTGATAGTTTCACCTTAAAAAAAAAAAAATCCGGTAATCATAGAGGTTTAAAAACCCTAAAGAGCCAAAAAGACAGTGACAGGAACAATCACGTGAGTCACAGTTCACAAACAGCCAACATCTGGGTCGTGGTTTATATATTTAAAATAATATGTTGGCACATTTGGGCATGAAGTTGATGTGTGGTTATGGATATAATTAGCATTCTATTTTCCTTTGCTTGACGTTATTCTGAAAGGGGGCTCTTTTATAAGCTCAAAGACTATGGCCAAACTCGGAGTACAGTCCGTAAATGCTGAGGCTCTGCCCTCAAACTTTCCAGATGCTGTGTCAATAAACGCCCAGAAGTTCCATTGCACTGTAGGGAAGAGAAGGAACATAGTCAAAGGTGGTCTTGAGCCATGGCCTGGAGCTGTGAACCTGAGTCACTCATTGCCCAACTGCAGTTGATTCCAAATATTGTCCAGTATGAGTTTGAACATGCTTTCTCACCAAGGAACCAGAGCTCTGCTCTAAGAACTTAACCAGCTTGATGCATTAGCCGTAAAAGAAAAAAAATTTAAAATAATTAAAAGGTCACTTAAAATTGTACATTTGACTCACAAAATGCTAAGAGAAAAAGAAATTATTCTTTTTCGTAATTTTACACTTATTTATTTGGTGGATATGTGCATAGTGCATAGGTGCCACAGTGCACAAGTAGAAGACAGAGAAGAGCTCCTGGGAGTCGGTTCTTTCCTTCCACCGCGTACACTCCAGGCTTGGCAGCAAGTGCCTTAACCTTCTGAGCCATCTTGCCTGACTGCCCTTACTTTTCTTCATGTTTGCATATGGACACACCACATTTTGTTTTACATACAGGCTCATAAACCTCACTTACATATATGCATATGATTTTATTTATAGTGACTGCTGATTAACTTGTGCCTTAGCCACTTTTCTACTGACATGACAAAGCACCATGACTAAGGAAACTTATAAAAGGACAGCATTTAATTTAGAGCTTTTTGTTTCTGAGCTGGAGCCCATGCCCATCACAATGGGGACCACAGCAGCAGGCAGGCAACAGAGGGAGCTAGCTGGGAATAGCTAGGATTTTCAAGTCTCAAAGCCCACCCCAGTGACACATTTTCTCCAACAAGACCACACCTCCTAATCCTTCCTGAACAGCTCCACCAGCTACAGACCAAGCATTCAAATAGGCACGGGGGCTGTTCTCATTTAAACTACAATATGTGAGGCACTGCCAAAGGGGCCCACTGAGTTGCCTCTGAGGTTGAAAGTGAGAGATAAGAGATGAAGAGATGAGGGTTAAAGGAATGCACAAGTAAGGCTGCTCTGCTCTTTGTCACCCGTGGGGCTTCCTCCTTTAAATTCACAAGCATCATGGTCCAGACACAGAGCTCAGGAGAGTCAAATCCACAGGCCTGCAGGGGGATGGGGATTCTGCTCCATGCACATAGTGTGGTGAGCAGACCTCTGCCCACATCCCATAGAACTGCCCTTCCGCTATGCTTGCAAGAAAGCTCCAGGGCCAGCAGAAACTGCTTGTGCACTGGCATAAAGAATTAGGAGTGGGTTTGGAGAAATGGCTCGGGGGTTAAGAGCACTGACTGCTCTTCCAGAGGTCCTGAGTTCAATTCCCAGCAACTACATGGTGGCTCACAACCATCTGATGCCCTCTTCTGGCGTGCAGGTGTACATGCAGGCAGAACACTCTACACATAATAAATAAATACATCTTAAAAAAAAAAAAAAAAGAATTAGGAGTACAGCCAACAGAGCCAAGCCTCTATGGGCACGCATTGCATTTACTGTACTCTGGTGAGGGACCCCAGTGGCTGTCAAGTTCAGCGAGTTAGCGGGCACTTAGGGAGTTTCCTGAACTCTCAGCTGCATTCGTGATAGATGCTCCCCTTCTTCCTGAGATTTCTTCTCCTGTGACGAACAGCACCACAAATTACAGCTGTACTCTCCATATTCCTGTTGGGAACGGTCCCACCTCTGGCACTAGCTCCATTTCAGTTTCTTTTTGGCAGCCGTCTGCCTCCAGCTTCTTTCTCCATCCTGGACTTCAAGCTTGGTGCTACCCATCATCTCTGTGCAACAGCCCCGCTGTGGGCCCTGGTGGCTCTGTATTCAAGACCACAGCAGGCGCTTCCAAGCCCATGCTGAGTCTCCCTGCTGACCTTCCACCCTAACAAATCCTAACATTGGAGGATCAGAGATGGATCTGCTCCAAAGATGGTGCTTCCAGGAGGAAAGTGTTTGGGATCTCTGCCCCCTTTGGTGTTCCTGCATACAAACCCTTACTTATTAGCTCTAGTGTAGATCTGAGATGTCTCCAGTTAGCAACAAACAAGGCAATACCTGTCTCAACACCCAAGCAGCAGACATTTAACTGACTGTCGACACACTTTTGTCTATAAGTAACGTGCTCTCTGTGAATGGCTATGTTGTTCTCCAGAGCACACAAACAAAAAGCAGAAGATACTCTTCTCAGCCCCAAACCATTGCCCTCGATATGCAGCCTGAACGTTCACCTGTATACACACAGCCTAAGCACTTACCAGTGAGAACCCTGGTTGTGTACTCCCACTGCCCAATGCTTCTGTCTGTCGCCATCCATGCCCCATTCCTTATTTCCACAGTGCAGTTACTTCTCAATGTCTGATGTACTGGGCTAGTCTCAAAGGCTTCTCTGTCTGGGTTTGTAAATTACCATAACATGCTGGCAGAGTCACTTTCCTCCTAAAACCTTCATGCATATGATTTCCTCTTCCAGAAGAGCAATCCCACTTAGCCCTCGCTGATAAATGTTACTCTGACTGCAGGTGAGCTGTTGAGGGCATTTGTGTGTGTGGGGGCGGGGGAGTCATGCGCACATGTGACGTGCATGCGTGCCTGCCTGCCTGTCTGTCTGTGAGCTGTATGTCTATGTGTGCCTGCGTGTCTCTATGTGTACAATCACTATAAAACAGAGCAGTTTAAAGCCAGCATCTCTGCAAACCCTGTCTTAGGAAGCATCCCCTGCTTACAACTAAGCCTGAGTACCTCCCTTGATTTAGAACCATGTGTCACAGGCCTGGCCCTACACCCAAGTCCCTGGAGGACACAGTCAGCCTTCTACCAACATTGCTCTTACTTATCTACCAAAAAGACTCCATTTTTTAGGCCCTTCACTTCCCAGACTTCCCCTATCTAGCACCTGTGCATATGAGGACACAGAACCTCAATTAAATGCTGCCATGATTCATGTGACATCCCTGCTTGCCAGGCATGTTCTGGGACTCTGATGTTACTGGCTACAGCACTACACTGGGCAGTGTATGCCACGCGGCGTCTTGCAGCACACTTGCTGTGGAACTCTCGGTGCCTTTGGCAGACTCAATGGCATTTTTTGATACCTGGGGGCGAGGGGCAGTAGTAAATGCACACAGCAGCTCTAATATCCTTCAGGGACACCTGCTGGAAGCTGCGCCCAGGAAGCTGGCCCTGGCACATGCCTGTGCAGTAACACAGCTCCGTCTCTCTCAAAGTGCCTGCTTCTGAGCTGTTCCCCAGGAACAAGAACTCGTGTTTTGGAAAACCCACTGAGAACTCCGTGGGATTTTTGGCCCCTGATTTTAGTGCTGACCACGTACTGATTCTCACTTCTCATAGACTCATTCCCTGCTGAATGGGGTCTGGGAGTAAGTGCCATGGCCCAGGCTCCATCTGGCTAGGCCTCCCAGCAATAACAACATCAGCGTCCACTTTCCAACCAACCAACACATTAACTACAAATGCTCATACCCACTTCATACCCACAACGAGCAAAGACTTCACCAATGATCACACAACGTGAACATGTTCCCCTGGGCGGGCATCATTTTCTTTCCACCTCCACACGTAAGTACAGACTAGCTGAAGAGACTGCAGAGCACTATGTAGCCCGGAGGGTGCTCCCTTCTTCACACCAAGCGAGGTCGCACGTGATTTGTCAAGGTCCGTCTGATTCTGAGCCCAGGCTTCCTCTGACTACAGTGCCTATCTCTGGGCAATACTAACTCTTTCAGGTGGCTGTGGGAAATTTTGTGTTGTGTTTCTTTCACACCTGCTTTGCTTGCTTATTTGAAGTAACAGGGCTGGATCAAGTTGTCCTTCGGTGACATCAGCACAAAGCAGTGCTTGTGGCATGCCATTCCCTGGCTACTTCATAAGCTATAAGGAACGTCTGCAAGCTTCCGGGCTGCACAAGCATTGACTTACTAAGTGGGTTCTAACGCCACCCCGTGATCACCAATTATCCTCCTCACAGCTGCGGAATAATGTCAAGCCCGAAAAAACAATGACAAAATTAAAAATAAAAAATCACTACAGAAATTACTTCTCTTGTCAGCCATGCTGCCTGAGGCGAGTCAGCAAATTGAAGAGCTTGTCCGCAGACTTCTAGGCGACAAGCGTAGACCACAGTTATTCAGAAATGGACATGGCTGTATGCTCATAGCTTCACAGAACGAGCCACACAGAGATCACAAGGAATAAGGACTTGTTTCAAAGTCACCAAAGAGCCATGAGCTGGTGACTGATGGTCATGACACTGGAAGAGTTCTTTAGCAAGCATAGTTATCACTTGCTCTTTGGCTGTAATGTGCAGCGTTTCAGAAGTCAGAGGTAGGAGTGCAGGATAGTGGTCCAGTCCTGTTAGTTCTGCACTGGGGGAGATGAGGCGGCAGGATCGTGAGTTTGAGGCTAGCCTGGCCTTCATAGTGAGACTGTCTCAAAAATTAAAATAAATAGAAGAAATTAAACTAGTCTGGAGAGAGGGAAGCCAATAGACCACTCAAGCAAGACATAATCAGAATCTAATTGATGAAAGTTAAGCGTGGCCCAGTGCCGCAGAGGCCCAGAAGGAAAACAGCATGCTAAACTATTATACCTAATTTGTTAAGTGCATATTAGTTAGAAAAAGAGAGAGAAGGTTATCCCAGTATGATCAATACAACTGTGCTTCATTCCACACACATATGGTTCTAGTTACGCAGAAGCAAGGACTCTGGGAAAACTCTGAATGAACTAAAATTGTGTGCATTATACACACAGGATGAGGGTGCCCTTTTATACACCAGAACTATTTTTATTCTATTTCAGGAAGCCTAAAGCTCCATAAAATAACCTCTTCATGAGGGCTAAACAAAGGAGAAGTTGGGGTGGGATATTGCTTTCTCAGATTCATCCAGAGGTGCCCAGAAGGCCAGTTAGCTCCAGGCTCTCTCCAGCTTACAGTGTTCAGCACATCTATCCAAATGTTTCAACAGGGAAACTATGAACTTCAACCAGGAAACCCTGAGGACTATCTACAAAGCCTGAAGTAAGCTGAGCATCGATTTTAAGCATCGAGACACTCAGGTGCTGAAGATTCTGCTCAGGGTTTGGCCTCACATGGCAGGGTGGCAGCTTTTGTCACTAAAAGCCATTGGGACATATAGATTCTCCTACGTCATGATGTGTTAACAACCAGGCAAGAGAGAAGTGCTGGACACAAAGGCACTGCAGGACAAAGCCACTGATGGTCAAGGCCTGTCTGTGAGGAGTCGCTTTGCCCATCACACAACTGAACAGAGCCCAGAGCTACCTCCATCGAGCTCCGGTAAAAACCAAAGGCCTGAACTCAAGGAGCAAAATGAAAGTCACTAAATCATGGCCTTAGAAACCAAAACAGAGTCCCAGGATACACTAGCATCACAGGACTTCGCTGTCAGGCAGTCTGATGGGTGTGTCTGAAGTGAGCAGGAAGGCCTAGATGTCTTCATTTGCCACTTTGTGTTGGGTGATGCTGCTGATGTCCAGCCATGGCCCGTGACCTGATCTGCAGGGCACAGGGCTTGGAGGCTGACCGAGACTTCAGCTCACTGTGGTCAGCACATCAACCCTAAGGAACTTTGTTCTGTTAAAGCTAAAAGTTGGTTCTTAAAGGTAGAGTCGGCAATAAGCCCAGATGCCTCCTTTTCCAACAACTTATTTAATGATGATCCAGTGGCAATATTCAAGCGCTTCTTCTATAAGGAGTTGAAGAAGCCTGGGGCTAAGGCCCATCAGCATTCACGTTTCAACACAAGAGCATGGGTACATAAGGCTGGCCAGGAGAGTTATATCCGGCATGTTTCAACTTCAAGGGAATGGATACCAGGGAGTGAGAAGATTGTGCATTCAACCAAGAGCCCTAAGACCGTCCTCAAGACCTGCAAGAGATATCACGCCGATGCCCAATCTGCACGCAGTCATTTAGAAAAGCTGCATGATCTTATTGACAGACACCCTTCCAAAGAGGAGGGAGGATCAGCTAAGAGCTGGGACACGGAAAGAAACGCAGTGTAACGAAGAACAGCGATAAAAGGTCAGAGACAAAGAAAGGTGGGGGGGAGGGGACGGGGGGGGGGGCAGGGGGGGGGGGGCAGGGTCATTCCGTAACAGTGCCATGCTCGGTCTGACGTGAGTTAAAGCAGCGGAGCCCATGCCCTTGGGGAGTTTATAATCTGACATCAAAAAGAGAAAAGATAATGCCTTTCCTGTCCAAGAAAATATAAGAGGTTGGAGTCTTTGTCACAGAGCACATCAGTGACACAGCTTAGAGGAATTTACAAGAAAGCAAAGCAAGACTGAACCAGCATGTGAGGAGACCAGGGGAAAATCACTGTAAACCACTGTGTCACTCTTTCCTTTCACTCCCCTCCCTACAGGCACCCTGAAAGCAAACACTCTCTACTCACAGACAAATCAGTTACAGGCGGGACATCTTAGGGGATCCCGTGAAGCACATATGTATCTTCCCGTGTTTTATTCTTTAAATGTGATTGGGATGAAAATATCAGGCAAAGTGTACAGCTACTAGGCCACGACGCAAGGAAGAGAAATCTCTGCCCCGTGTGCCTATGCATCTACCCCAAACAGCAGAGTGTGAAGGATGTGTTACTTGGCGTTGGCCTTTCATTATCAATGCTTCTGGCAGAAGGCCTTAAAGCAGGTTAGCTGCTGAGGTGAAGACAGAAGAGATGTCAGTAGAGAGACTATTTTAACCCTCCCCCGCTCCCCCCATAAGATCCTATTATGGGGAAACAGCCTTTCCCAACCTCCTGGCCAGCTAGACAACACCAAATACCAAACCAATGTACAAGAGAGAACACATTGCAGGCTGCCCCTCTCTGTCTGTCTTCAGAACGACCCTTCGTTGGACGGTGCCTGATGACCATGTTTCCTCATGCAGTACTACTGGTGCCCTGGGAACTAGCAGCTGTAACAAGATGAAGGGTCTTCATTAGAAATAGAAACCAAGATGACTTAAGAGAAATGACCTGGATAGATTTCATGTGGGCACGGGGCTCTCTGCTGTCCCCTCCCATCTCCCATGCCCAGCCTGAATTATTAGCTTGTTATGTCTCTGAGATTTCTCCCCTGCCTCCCATAAAAGCTTCCTGGTTTAAATGCACAGATTTTTAATTTGATACATCTGCAAATGTTTATTTTCTGTATTAAAAGACCTTAGCCTCATAGTGCAAATGTTACTTATACATCACCTTATATCCAGGTGTATAATATTCTCCATTTGTCAAATAAATATGGCACGGGGTACTATCAGAGTGAGCAATTGGGCCTCCCTTCCCTGAGACTCATAATGATAATGATGTCTACCAAAGCGGGTGGCCATGAGCTATGCTGAACTCCTACCGTAACTTGAGGTCTTTATCTCCCCTTTAGGAAGATTCATTAGAGTATGAGGTGACGAGGCACAGCGGAGAGAATCATCTGCTCCGCAGCCTCTCAGTACAGCTGACCCCTGACAAGGGCACAGATCACTCTGATGTTAAATTCTATGCCTGGGTTTCTTCAAGTTCTTTCAGAGGTTTTGTTCCAAGACAGCAACTTATTGTCCATCGTCTGCTACTGACAGGGGCTCTCCTCTCCCTCTCGTTAACAGGAGTTTATTGTGATTGAGCTTTGGGATTTTGGCTCCTATGCGTCTGTGGTGTTTCACTGACTTGTTGCCAGTCTCTCTCTGGCTTCTGTCACATACAGTGGTAGACATTTCAAGGGTGTGAGACTCTGAATTCCTAAACCCTGATGGGCCACCTAGCTAAGGTGTGCCTTGGCTCTCTCTACTCTGCTATAACACTGGCCAAATTCTCAATTACCATCATTTTCTACTGATAGATGAAATCTACCCTTTGTGTACCAAATGAAGGAAATTGGGATACATGTCTCAGCCAGAATGAAATTTGTAATTAAAGTAATCAAATAGCATAGTGCAAGTTGTATTGGAGGCACACAGACGAGAAGGAAACATCTACTGCTCGGGTAATTTCTACTCTAAGCCCATTTTACGTGCTCACGTATGAGTCGGCCATCTCCTAGCTCAGCCTGATGCTCAAAGATTTTCAAACACAAAGATCACGCAAGAGATCTTTTAACCCACAGGAGTCCACCGGATTTCCTAGAAGTTAAATTTTTACCCACCATTCGTTTGTGTAATTTTTCTAGGTGGCGTCCACCATTCGTTTGTGTAATTTTTCTAGGTGGCGTTCAGATTAAGTCAAGTCCATCCAGCGACGTTACCTGGTGTACAGAGTAGAGCAGGGTACAATTACTCTACCAGGAAACTGTGTTACTGTCCTATCAAATTATTCAACTTCTGCAGGGGATGAGATTCTGCAAGGAACTTGAAAAGTGTGCTCACTCTCTATGGCGCTGAGCTTGTCATAGGAAAAGATTGAGGAATTCTGTACTGCCTCTCAGGGAAGTCTATTATGGTACTTAATGTTATGATTAGAGAGACAGTGATTTAAATCTCCCGAATATCAAAGGGAGGAAGAGAGCCCACGGCCATCAGCTCTGCTCTGTGCTTTGGCTAACAGGATGTGAGAAGGATCCACTCATCTCAGCTCTTAGGGAAGGGAGGCAAATCTTTGATCTCATACACCTGCATCTGAATTCTTAGTCCATTACAGACACTTCCACAGCACCGTGTAACCACATGGGAGGCTTTCAGAGATGCTGAAAGATAACTTGGAATATTACAGGGGCTTTATATTTCATATCTCAGAAAGAGTTTGGCTAATATTTGATGCCTGGGTTTCCATCAGTAGCACCTGCACAACCTCCTGTAAGCATTTTACCCAGACAGCACCCTAACTCCTGAGATCTGCATGTAAATATCACGGCTTCTATATACAAACTCTAGTTTGACTGACTCTGTCAACATTAATTACTTCCTTATCTTATACCGCTTGAACATGTGTTCTGGATAGTCTGTGTGGGAGTCAACATGAAACCCTTGCAGTTCCTTCATAGCAGTATACAAGAGAAAACATGAGGTTTGTGTAGGACCCTGAAAAAAAGATACTTTCGCTTCATTAATAGAAAACTCTAGAATAGCTTAATTGCACAAATTATGTTTTTCCGATTTACCAAGACTTTTAGAAGAAATGAGCCCCACCTACTCCCCCAAAATACTGTCTACTGTGAGACCAAGTATTTCCAGGAAAACCATATGGATAATCAATGAGACATTTTAAGATGAACCACCTAAGGCAATCTTGCCTCAATATATGCTTTCAGTAGGAAATCAAGATGCACGAAAGCTGCTAGGAAACGCAAAGAGCAAGCAGGCAGACGAGAAGCGCCCTCGGCTTCCACGGTCCACGCCCCACAGACCTCATCCAGCTGCAGAAGCTCTGAGAACATTAGTTAGAAGCTGAATGGATGAGTCGATTAATTAGTAATCATTTATATTCTGATTGAAATAGGCAAGCTAACCCATAACTGGAGAGAAATTGCTTCCTTATCTAACTTAGAGTGGAGAAGTTATCCGAGTGAAACTGAGGAGCACTTGCAAAGCTGTCGGCGTGGTGGGCATCTGTTTCCTACCTCGTGCTCCAGATGGCTCTCCCGGCACGTCAGTGTGTGAAGAGACCACTGTCAGAAACAGAGCACAGTTCGCGGGCTCAGCTTTGCTTCACTTTTCATTTCTGTTCACTTAGTATTGTCTCTACTTCATATTGTTTGTTTTTGTTTTTGTACAAAAATTGTACAAAAAATGTACAAAATTACTTTTCTTGCTCCATAAGATCCAGAACGTGCAGCAACACAGTAGAAAGGAAGACAAAGCCACCTATGAGCTATCCTATTTAGCAATCAATCACAAGGTAAGAAGTACATTTGCCATGATTTTGCCCTTTTAGAGACTATAGGATGTTCTTAAATGCATTTTTTCCAGACAAATATGTATTATAAACTCTTAACCTAAAACATAGCTGAGCTTATTGCATAATGGGTATTCCTTTCAACTGTAAAAGTATGTCAATTTCATAATGCAATTAACAAAAATTTGAAATAATTTTGTTATTTCAAATAGAAATAATGTCTCTATTTCCTTATTATAGAGTTGTTTGTGGGGGAAAATTAATCCATATTTACAAATGTTTCCATTACTTAAAATCAGTTTGACAATTTTCTCCTGGTAGTTTGAGAAATGTCCCCCAAAGGCTTAGATATTTGAACACCTGGTCCCCAGTTGGTGGTGCTATCTCGAGAGGTTTAGGAGGTGTGGCCTGGCTAGAGGAAGTGTGTCATGGGTACAGGCTTTGAGAGTATGCAGCCTCATACCACTTCATCCATCTGCTTGCTGATGACAGTAGATTGTGAGCCCCAGCTTCCTGCCCTGGAAGCCTCCCTGACATGGTGGACTCTACGTCTCTGGAACCATAAGCTCAAATACACTCTTCCTTTCCTAAGCTGCCTTGGTGGTGGTGTTTTATTGCAGCAACAGAAAAGTAACTAACACATCCCTGGAGGGTCATCATTAGCATTTTTACCCCTTGCCACTCACGGTGGGCATCCTCACTTATTTTTTTCAACCAATTAACTCATCATCGGCCTGCCTGAGCTTCTCAGCCTCCTTCCAAGTGAAATAATTTGGCCCAGTCTCATTGTCTTGCTGGAAATTCAACCCTGGGACCTCATGAATGCTAAGTAAATATTTCACTGCCGGGCTACAGCCCCAACCCTGTCTATCTATTCTTAGGTCATTGCTTGTAGTGATACCTAGTTCTCATTCTTATGTAATCAGTGAAGGTGCTTTAAGACGTAAATACATTGCTATATTGCTAGATCTTATTCCAAAGATTAGGTTTGTATTTAAGAAGTAGATATCACCTCCAGGTTCTTACGGTTGGCCACAGGTAAGATCATCGTCCTATGATAGCTATGCAGCGTTACAACTCTGTGTCCATGGGACTAATGCTAAGTAAAATGTCTGCATTGTGATTACAGAGCACAGAAAGCCCATCGTGAGCTGGGAAGTGCCTTTCAGGGCAATCGAAATGGGCAGGCACTGTGACAGCAAAAAACGACATGTACGTTACTACCTATGCCTTTATTCCTTAGTTAGTTGGATATAACTAAATCCAACTAGCTAAGTACAATTTCCCCACTGCTTTGTATGTAGCAGATCAATGCTGTCACACAAGCAGTGTTTGAAATGAAACTCCTGCTACATAAAGCTGGTGATCTGCTGAGCATATCACATGACCCTCTAACTTGACATGGACCAGGGATGCAGCAAATGTGTACCAGAAAAAAAAAAAAAAAAAAAAAACAGGGAACATGTGGAATTTTACCAGCGCTGGCAAGGCACACACCCTACAAATGCATCGCCCTTCTCCTGCAGTTGTCTTGTGAAGTTTCTTTTCTGAGCTCCTGCCAGCTATATCTCTGGAACCGGGAAGTCTTACAAAATTACACAGTATGGCTTAAGGAAAAGACTTCGTTGGAGAAAAAGAAAACTTAAAGTGCTAAGAGATGTTGAAAAAAAATCCCCTGGATTCCTCCCATAGCTCACAGGACCAAGGAACCACTGTGGAAGGGCAGACCCCACAGTCACCTTCCCAGGGCCGTTGGATGGGGAGTCTGTCTCTGGAGGTGTTTGGCTCTGTTTCAATCCATAGCATTTACAGCCTAGATGCAAAGAGAGAGGGCAGAGGCCATTGTTCCCACGTTTCAGAAAGGTAAAGAAATCTTATGTGTAGCTGGCTCATGCCCAACAAAATTGAGGTGAACTTAGGGTATGTTTACCCCTGAATGAAGGATGTCCACCTATAATCTAGAACTCATCTTACTGGACTCAGGGATAGCCCAGGCTCACTCTGTGATTTCAGATTTCCTGTGATAGCCTCATGGGTTACGACTTAAGCTGATCCTTGGGTGTCTCACCAATGTTCCGTGGGAGGGGCTTTGGCTACTGTATGCCTGACAACTTTCAAGGCTCAGAAGATAGACAGATGCCACAGTAAACACACATGTGCAGGCCTCCCAGGAGCACCTCACTTGGGTACCAGGTAACAGACAAACTGACTTGCAGACCTGGGAATGACCTCAGCCTTGCTTCTGGGGGGTCCACACTGGGCAAGGATAGCCCTGAGTCCTGACGGAGCTCAACAGCAGGAGAGGAAATGACTGTTCCTTTCAAAGGCAATATTTAGTGGAAGGATTTACTCTACAGCAATCAAAACCAACATCCTCATACATGTTCCTGGACCTCAACAGAGAGTTGAAAGAAAGTACAGCTAAGTTCCTCACTCCTTGGCGGTTCCATGACACAAATTTAGTCCTGGGAAAGATTCAGAGAGGAGACGAATGCTTCTGTCTTAGTCAGTACCCCTCACGTTGATGGAATCGAGGAGACACCAGGAGAGTGCATGTCTCTAGGTGTTGCCAGAAGTCATCACCATCGGGCATGTTATCAGCATATGTTAATTGGACACAACAATGGGGTATCACTATCCCATGTGTATGAGTAATGTGATCACATCCCGTTCTTTGTATGCTTACCAGCACATACTTATTAAAAATAAAACCCAGTGGAAGGAATACACAATCTTTTGCAATTTCCAAATGAATCAAAATATTTCAGATATTAAAATCAAACTGGAATGGCACTTTTATTCCAGCATGGACACACAGACACCAAATTCCTGTCTGCCTGAACTAAAAAAAAAACACATAGACAGACCAGTACCCTGAACTACTACCTTTCGAGAACCTACTGGTTCTCAACCATCCTAATACTATGACCCTTTAGTTCCTCATGTTGTGGTGGCCCCCAACCATAAAATTACCTCTGTGGCTACTTCATAACTATAATTTGCTTTTGTTATGGATTGCAATTTTAATATGGGTGTTTCCCAATAGTCTTAGGTGACCCCAGGTTGTGGTCCACAGATTGAGAACACTACCCTAGACCATTAGTAATAAGGACAGTGACACCCAGTGTATGAGAAGCAAATGTGATGAGGGCCTAAACCTCTCATAACTAGAAGAGTTCACACAGCACTAAGATGGGCAACATAGACATAATTTGTTGGCTTCCTTGATTTGAGGTACAGTGAAAAGGATTTGAGGAGGCCATATTGACTACAATTTACAAAAGTAAATATTGCTCATGATGATGACAATTATGAAAAAAACGGAGTGGGAGAAGAGAGGGAGGAGAGATAATACTACATATTTGCAAAGGGTGTACCTCATATATTTATCAGGGTAGTGATTATTTGTTCATATGTAAATGTCTAATGCTGAGAAGGAAATCATCTGAAGAATTGCAAGAGAAAATATTCAGAGTGGTTCAAAGGAATCTGTGTAGAAAGAAATGCAGGAAACAAGACAGGGGATTTCTCATCAGAAGCAACACAGATGAAAAGAAAGCAGAAAAGTCTACAAAGAAAGAAAAACAAAGGCTTGTCAACCTATGTACTGTGTTTAATGAATTTATTCAAAATGAAGTTGAAATCAAAACATTTTCAGATTTAAATCTTGAGGTGATCATAACATGAGAAATGTACAGGAAGAATTAATGATCCAGCATTGAAGATGAAGTCCAATTATAAAATATAACCAGTTACTTCAAAACAATGAAAAAGGAAGGAATGTACACAGGGAAAAAATAGCATAAATCAGAAACAAATAGAAAATGTATAAAGCATATCCATCTCTACAAGCCATGTTAAAATAGAAATGGTTTGTCAGATTAGATGAAAAAGCAGGATCCAACTATATGTTGCCTACAAGAAACACATGTCAGCTATTAAAAACAATTTTATTATCAGATCATAGCAGAGGTAGAAGAAAATAATAAATGTAATTCCTGTCAAAAAGAAATCTAGAGATTATATAAGCTCCAGAGAAGGAATGAGGGAGGTACATTTATTAAAATTAGGGGGTAATTACTCAAGGAGACATAATTCTGAACATGTGTCCCCTGGTGATAAGGAATCTCCTTGTACTACAGTAGAGCACTGCTGAGGAGGGGTTGTTTTTCTGGCCCCATCATGGAGCTGGAGGCAAGGCACCAGAAGGAGGCATTACAACAGAGGAATCTATGGCCTTGTGCGTTTCCTTCATGAAAACAAATGCAAAATCCTTTAGAACATTTATCAAATGGCTCCAACGCTAACCACATATAAAAGCAGAAAACATTAGAAGCGAATCTACACATGGTTTGCCATCTGTAAATCCGTTAGTGTGATTCAACACCCAAGAACAGAGAGGCAGGAGAGAGGGTGAGAGGCCTTTGTTGATTATAACAGGCCCTTCACTTACTTATGATGACCCAACCTTCACTGCTCAGCGTCACGGTGATGTGAAAGGGCCTTGCTTGCCTGAGCTGCTCATTTTGGAGGCAGTAGTCAATAGATAACGTGAGTGCTAAGAGGTTACTAAAAGCCTGGCTTCACAGCTTTGTGTTGGATGCATTCTCCCAGCTGTAGTATGACATATGTATTCTAAGAATAGTTGAAGTGGTCTAGGCTAATGTGTGATTTGGGGTAGGTTGGGAAACAATGGTAGTTTCAACTTTATTAGAGACAATCACATTAGATTTCAAGGAGGAGATCATCAGTGTCTGACAAACGCTCAGCGACCTGTCTTGATTGTTACTCAGCAAAGATGCGAAGATGTCCGCTAAAGAGTTCTTGAGAACCCTGAAGATGGGGCCTGCAAGATGGTTCAGCGGGAACAATAGAAATTTAAATATATAAAATGTTGCATATAATTGCATAAAATGCCAAGTATGTAGCAATGAGTTTAATATAAAAAATACTGAAACTCTGAGAAGTTGTTTTACGCCTACATGAGAGAGCATGCGACCATGATTCGGAAGAAGACCCTGTATTGTTGGCACTCTTCCCAAAATGACAAACAGCATAGTTCAACTTCACCCAACATCCCAGTAGAACTTTTTGTCAAAACTACCAGACTGCAGGTCTCTACTGCAGCTCCGAGGCAACTGCAAGGGTGTTTGCGGTTATGAGGAGAATCGCTATCCTCCGTGCCATGTCTTTGTGGAGCACGGATGTAACTAGACGATATAAGCATGTTACATACAGAATGGGGTGGTGTATAAGTCACAGTAACAAGTATTAGTCATATTGAGAAAAATGGTGTCCAGAAATCAGGCTGGCGTTTGTGGAAGAGGAAGGCCATGTGAAAATATTTAGAGCAAGAAGGAACAAAAATGTGAAATGTCTTTAAGTGCTTAACAAAAAGGTTAGTGTGTCGGTACCTGTGTGACTCAGCTTCCAGTTTGGATAGTTTCTCTCTCTCTCTCTCTCCCTGTCTCTCTGTCTCTGTCTCTGTCTCTGTCTCTCTCTCTCTCTCCCTGTCTCTCTGTCTCTGTCTCTGTCTCTGTCTCTGTCTCTCTCTCTCTCTCTCTCTCTGTCTCTCTGTCTCTCTCTCTCTCTCTCTCTCTCTCACACACACACACACACACACACACACACACTCTCGCTCTCTCTCATTTTCACAAAGAATCAGATAACTAAATGCATGTTCTATGGAGGCAGAAAACTGGCATTTGCTTCTATGGCCTTTCTGTGGTATTGTCTAACTTACCATGCTATTAACTACCAGTCATACAGTATAATAAGCCTAACCCAGTGATGAAGAGATCATAAAGGTGTGTGTGTGTGTGTGTGTGTGTGTGTGTGTGTGTGTGTGTGTGTCCATGCTGAGGATCAAATTTAGAATATAGCTCATATTAGCAAATTCTCCACCAATAACTGAACTGTATCCTCAGCTCCAGAAGAAATTTTTTTTTTTTAAAGTAAGCTACTTTATCATGTGACCATCTCCTGGATTTCCAAACCACTGTTTTGTTTGTTTGTTTGTTTTTCCCCTCCTGAGTGCTGTGCTAAAAGAGCTTATCCATCCCACTGACTACACCACGCCTGTAGTGTTGCTACCTCTCTTCCTTTACAAGTTGTTTGTGTTAATCAGCGGTGCTAGACAGCAATGCTAAGGCTATACGCACACTTACATATTTTAAAGCATTTGGTTGAATTCACCAGTTGAATAACAAGATTGTGAAGTGGCTTTAGTTGACGTTAGTAAGACTATTTTGTGGTGGAGCTGATCAGAACAGTCACATGCATTTGCTTCTTGTACTTTTCCAGCACTCTCTAGAAGGTGGATGCCCCATGTACCCTGGGAAATCAAAGGAGGCAATTGCTGAAGCAAGAGAAGTCACAAAAGGTCTATTCAGTATCTCCAGTTTCCCAGAATTTAATACGTGCATAATAAAAGTAAGAAGTCTAGAAATCTCCAAGGCAAAATGTAGCAATGAGAGTGCGGGCAATGGCCAGCGTGTGTGCGGCCCTCCTGGGACTGTGCTGCATACAAGTCTCTGTGGCGCCTGCTTTGTCCTCATGAGGAAGGTGGGCTCTACAGCCATACACCCACCCCTGGGCAGCACCATAGCCAGGAAAGTCCTGAATCAGCCCCCAGAGCAGCTGCAGATCTCAAGCTGAGCGTGTTCTCAAGTGAGGACCCAAGGCTTCTCCAGGGAAGAGAACTGTTGTCAAATAGAGGGCTCAAAATAAGGAGGCGGCCATCTTACTTTCTTCATCCAGGCATCTGTTTTCTTTTCTATTTTTGATCAAGTTAATATACTGGAAAATTAATGTGGGATCTACACTTCACATATAGGAAATGACCTTTTCTCATGACTCACAGTAGCGACTGTGAGACGCTGACATTAAGTTGCTACTGTTCTAGTTAGGATCCCATTGCTGTGATAAAACACTGACCCACAGCAACTTGGGAGAGGAAATGTCTATCTCAGTTTATTCTTTATAGTCCATCGTCGAAGGAAGCCAAGGTAGGAATGGAAGGTTAGAAGTGAAGCAGAGGCCACTGAGGAAGAACAAGGAAACTTGAGAATGAGCTCTGGTGTTTAAAGAACACAATGTTCTGTACGGATCTCTGCTGTGAGGTGAAGAGACCAGCCGCACCTCCTGGGCTTCCCCACAACTGAACACCCAGCCATGACTGTGACTCTCTAGTCTCAGAGAATGGACCCGCCCACACAGGGAATCTGCACACTTGGGATCCTGGACATAACACACCTCAGAGAGTATATAGAACATACCTAGGCCCCTGCATGCCACAGTGCATCTGAAAGCCTAAAGACTGACAGGCCAGCCCACCACTGAACACCTGGGAAATTGTACAATGTGGTACACAAGGGGACCTGTACACTATGGCACAAGTGGGTGCTGAACGTGGGCACCTGCATAGCATGGACTAGCTGGAAACGTGAGCATCATAAAGCATAGAGGACCTCCACAGAAGCAGATACCCAGGAGCCTGCATATCTGGAACACGTATATCATAGCACGCCTGGGGAACTAGCACTACAGAATGAACACTCAGGAACTGAAGATGCCATGTGCTTGAGAATCCATCTTTCTCTATTCACCCAAGTCTTCTATAACTACCCTTCCCAAAGTGACCAGCAGCTGCTGTATGGTTAGGGGCATTCAGGGCCTAAGACTCACTGAGAAGATGGAGTTTAGTCTATGAAGAAGAAACAGGCTTGGCTGCTCAAAATGGATAACTGGTTGCCCACAAAACTGAGTCCAAAGATGTCTCTGCAGTGGAATGTGTAAGTTAGGCATGGGAAGGTGTTAAATGTCTCTTCTATCCCCAGGAAAATGGGGAAAATACTCTAGACACTAATAAAAAAAAAATCCTGGGGACCAATTCTTCCCACTCTCCTCTCCAGGACCATAAGTGATCCCTGACACAGAGATGGCTACCTCTCTGAAGAGGGTCAACTTTAGTCCTGAACACATGTTAACCCCAGTGTCTCTTTGCTAAATGTAACTGCACATCCTATACTTCTTTGTCTTTTCTGCACACGCCTTGTTTTCCTGTCAACCTCACACAACCTCTGCCCCAACTCTACAGAACAGTTTAAATCTCCACCTTCTCTGAGTGGTCACTGTGCACGTGGCCACACCAGACTGTGGTGGAACGGCCCGCTCTCAAGACACTTCACGGGCTGTGTGCACCAGGCCATTTCTCGACCGTGTTTGTAAACGGCCTCCACGTGAGTTCAGGAGCCCAGCATCTGGGGTTGGCTCTCTCCGCTGTGGAGTCAAAGTCAGCATCTTCTAAGCCTGGCTCCTGCTCACTACACACCCATGTGAGGGTAGATGTAGGAGGCAATCCGTGACTGCCTCACCTGTCCAGATGCTGTCTCAAGCCCTTGCGCCTGGTCCACAGCTGTCACAGGTGAGTTGTCAGGAAGTAAACAAGCCTCTGGGTCCCCTTCCTTGGCTGAAAGGGAAAAGGCCATAAACCTTTCCAGTTATTTCCTCCTGTGTCCTTGCATATGTCTAGTTTAGATACTTTGATTTGCCCATGTGGTCTCCCCACTAGCTTCTGGGGCAACCAGGGGAGGATGGTCTCCACCTGCTGTACCAGCATGGGGCAGGCCAGCAGCTGGCCCACCACATCTGTGAGTTTGTGAACCCGGCACTGAAGAGTGAAGAAAATAACTATTTGATCTCTTTTCCTTT
>OU015750.1:113803430-113813907 GCA_907169655.1 Acomys percivali
GTGTGTGTGTGTGTGTGTGTGTGTGTGTGTGTGTGTGTGTGTGTGTGTGTGTGTGTTTATGAGCGAGGATGAACTGAGAAGGGTAATTAGATGTCTTATGCAATTTATCTCCATCCCTCTCCTATTTTTCTCTTCTTTAGCTATCTGAATTGATTGCATATATTTGGCCCGAACCCCATGTTAAGTGTTCCTGATGGTTTTGGCAGATTTCCTGATGAAGTGCCAGCTGCGCAGGTACCAGAAGAGGAAATGCCAACTCATATCCACGGAGAAATTAGTGAGCCTGGGAAATTCATGGATGACAAAGGTTTTCCTTCTGATGGGAAAGTTCCTGTATACATGCGTGTGTGAGTGTGCGTGTGTGTCCGTATATGTGTGCATACCTGTGTGTGTGAGTGTGCATGGGTGTGCGTGCATGCGTGCATGTGCATGTGTGTGTACGTGTGTGTACATGTGTGAGTGTGTGTGCATGAGTGCGTGCATGTGTATGTGTGTATGCATGTGTGCATGTATGAGTGTGCATGTGCATGCATGCATGTGTGTGTGCGTGCATGCATGCATGCATGCATGAGTGTATGTATGTGTATGTGTGCATGCATGTGGACAATGGGGACAAGAAAGAGCTAAGTCAAAGTGGGCACCCCTGCCATTTTCTCCCCCATGTCCCAATTTTAGTTAGGGTATTTTGTTTGTTTGTTTATTTGTTGCCATATAAACATACGAACATCTCTCCACACAGTGGTCAATCAACACTCAGAACTACACACTCCCAGCTGAGAAAAGTCAAGAACTCTTGAGTGTTGCGTCATCACTATCCCCCCAGCTTGGCCTCATCTTTCTCAGATGAGTCTCCTGGATTTATAATTATAGGTGAATAACCACAAACAGTACAGGGGTGTTTCCATTTTTCCGCACACCATCAGTAGATTGCTATTCACATTGCTGGGCGGTGGGGGGGGCAGGGTATTTACAGATGTGTTATATTGCACATCTTAAATTACACACTATTAGCTGCTCCCTTTGACTACTGAGGAGCTGGGCTTGGGAAGGTCAAAGCTTTTCATTTGAGTTTACGTGATAAATCAAAAAATAGCAAAACACAAAATTTATAGGTCTCCTGAGACACCTTCCTGCCATATCTGAGGCTGGCTACCATTTTCATATGTTGTTTGCTACCATCTGCCAAATCATGACCGACCTGTTTCATTTTCGATTCCAGAAAGATCTGATCGGCACTGCTCAGAATAGAAACTACGAGTGTGTCACATGACTTGTTCCAGTCTCCCCACACCAGTTCACACTTTGGTTAAAAGCTGAGGTATGTGTGGGAAAAGGCGGTCAGAGCACCGTCAAGGTGTCAGAAGAGCCTCCTCCATTTCCACCCTTTGGGAGGCCGCGAGCAGCCTGAGCATAAAGTCAAAGGAGCCGACTTCCTCCAGTTAGCAGGTCCCTGGATGAAGAAAGATGCAACCGCAACCAGGAGAAAGAGAAGCAGAGCCCAGAGTGATGGGATTAGGGCTTTCCCTCCCAAAGGCATGCGGATGAAGCAGACAGGTAGACAACTAGCTCTTGCCAGGAAGGCACATGGGATGGCGCATGCGCATGTTGTCCCGGGGCTGGGCGGGGCCTCTCTCATCGCCTCACAGAAAGTCTATGATTTGGGATATAGATAGTCTAACTTCAGGGAGGTGCTAAGTGGTTACAAAGGCACAGGCTTCTTGACAGTACAAAGCACACAAGGCTTTAGCAAATGATTAAAAACATAATATAAAACAGTCTTTCAGAGATCTGAGGATTAAAGTGAAGAACGACGGGTGCTGTCTTAGCAGCAGCATCGTGAGTGGGAAAGATACAGGCAGCAGAATGAAGTGATTTCGTAAAAGCAAAGAGCACACATGTGCACTGTGGGCTCTGCAGCCGAGCTGCCCAACCCAGCAAGAAAGTGCTGGAAAAGCAGAGTGACAGGCACAGGCCCCTTGCCATAGAGCTGAATGCTATTTTCCTATTTTCAAATTATACCTGTCTTGGCACTCATGGACGCCCGAGACAGAGAAGAATAACTCACATTTAGAACAGGAAGCTCGGCTGTGGTAAAGGCCACCGCGCTGTCAACACCCTGGGGCTGAGAAAGCAGCAGGGACCCCAGGCTTTCACTGGCTTCTGAGCAAATCCTCCAAGAACAGGACTGCGTCTCACAATGCGGCCTGCAGAAGAGAGAACAGATCACAGAGACGTTAAACAGGATAAGCAGGAAGTAATAAAATAGCAGAACAAGCCCGCTCCAATAGCTCAGGCCAACAGCACAGGCCTAATCACTTGAGTTGAGACAGAAAGGACTAGATTAAGATGGCCTTTCTAATATTTAAGACTGTGCTACCTGTCAATCCACATCGAAGACATGAGGAAACAGAAAACATGATCTAGTTAAAGGATAGAGAGCATTACACACACACGCGCACACACACACACACGCACACGCACACACACACGCCCGTGGATAACTGCCAAAGCCCACAGGAAGGGACTCTGCAATCACAGCAGGTAGAAGGCAGAGGCAGGAGAACCGCTGTGAGCTTTTAGGTCAGCCTGGGCTACATAGCGAATCCCGAGGTAACCTGGAATATAAAGTGAGATCCCGTCCTAAAGAATGAAACATTTCAAAATGGCGCAAATGCTACAGGAAGAATGTGATAAGCCATGTGTTACATGAGTTTAACATGCCCCTAAAACAAAGACGAATGCTAATACTAAGATAACGAAGTGTGAACCAAGAACACACTAGGAGCGCGTCCTTAACGGTGGGAAATGTTCCCCAAGCTGTACTTGTCTTTTTCACTTGACATAAAGTGGCCTGCATTTATGTACAGCGTGTTTGGAGATGCGGCTCCATTGTGAAATGGCTAATCAAGCTAATTAGCTCACATGCTACCTTGCATAATTATTGTTTTGATGGGAGCTTTTAACTCTGGTCCCTTTGCAATCTTCAAGACTGAGATGAGCTATTACTAGCGGCGCATACCATACGGGCTGTCCCTCCGACCTCTTGAACTCCTCCTCCTAACTGAAATCCAGTCTTCTGGCCTACCTTCTCCCCAAACACCCACCCGCCACTTGAGACCTCAATAACTGTCATTCTGCCCTGTTTCTGTACTTCCTCTTCTAAGTGTGGCTTATTTTACACAATGCTATCCAGCTGCATCCGTGTCACAGTAAACGGAGCACATACATGCTTGCATGCACGCACCCATGCTCCCACACGCTTACTCACCTCTTTAGGCAACAACAGACCCTTCTGTTGCCACTGGAACTTGTCTATTGAGACTAAGGACACAATAGGAGTATGATGTCCCCTTGATTTCAACTCTTTTACATAAAGGCCCAATAGCACAACTCCTGGCAGAAAGAGACAATTCTGTTTTTGTTTGTGAGAGGCCGCCATAACGTTTTCCATGATGGATGTTCTGATTTCCTTCCCCACCAACATGGTGAAGGCATCCCTCTCCCTCTGCCACCTCCTAACACTTATCTTTCCTATTTGTGAACATAACTCTAATTACAAGAGAGCAGATATACTATGTTGGGTTTAATTTGTACTTTTTTTTTCTGGTTTTAGTGATTGTATGCACTGTTTAGTCTGCGATGGGATACCTAAGATTAGACCATTATGACAGGAATTTGTTTCTCAAAATTCTAGAGCCTGGAACATTCAAGATCAATGAGTCAACTACAGCGTTAGGCAAAGGTGTCTCCACAGACAACATCACTGTGGTACCCTGAGACGGTGGACAGAGCAGAAGTGAAGGGGCTGGCAGCTGCTCATAATGTCCACCCTGAAAGGCCTCTTCTCATCTACCAGGGAGGAGCCCTCATGATGGAGTCAGGTCTGAAGATTCTTCAAAAAAAACAACAGCAAAGAAATGTTCAGGTGTAGAGGAATTTTAATCCAGAAACATGGCTGTTTTGGCAAGGGATCCCATCCAAAGATAAGATTTAGCTGGAATACAGACACATCCTCAATTACAGTATGATTTGTCTGGAATATAGACACTCCATTAATACATACCTTTAATTCCTAACAATGAAGGTAAGGCTCATGTTTGAAAGTGACATCTAGCTGAGAGGCAGACGAAGTGTCCAATCAGAGAAAGGTTTGGCAGAATGAGTGAGATATGGGATACACCCACAAGAACAGCACAGAAAAGAGAGGCTGCTTCAGAGCAGCACAGGGAGAGAGAGCAGGCTAGACACTGGTGGCGGTGTGGGTGTGTGGCAGCTTTATAGGGACAGTTCTACAGAGATGGGTTGCAGAAAGAACAAGTTAGACACAGGTGAAGACAGAAGGAGCCAGAGAAGAAGACGCAGCCAGAAGATTAGAGCAGATTGCTGGTGTTAGTATGAGGCCAAGCAGAGCAATTCAATGAGAAGTCAAGGGAAGCCAGATTGAATCAGTCAGTTTGGAAGATTAGATTGTACAGAGGCTAGAAGCTTCCAGGCATAGGCTTGGGGATAGTTAGAACAGAGAAAGAAATACTCTGGACTCAGCCCAAGCCGTGTATTTGCACAGCTTGGGTATGGCTGTTATCTCATCCCTCCATCAGAAGAAATAAAGCGACATTTACATTTAGGCCACATTCAGACCGTGTCAAATGGTCCTTCCCAGTCACTTCTTGTCCCTTTGTGTGTGTGTCACCCTGATCCTTTGCTTTTCCTTCCTCTGACTTTTAGCTTTCTTACTGAGGAGCATCTGAGCCCCATGATCTTAGATCTCTGAGACGTGTGACTCATAGGTGCCTCCTCTTGGTCTGTGGCTGTCTCGTCACTGTATATCCTGGCCTGTGTTCGAACGCTAAGCTACACGTGCACATCTGTTTGTTTGGACAGTGATGCCTGGACTTTTACATTCTTTTCTAAAAGCCATTTCCCTGACCAGCTGGGGAGCATTGGCCCTATTTTCTTCCAGCAGTTTCACAGTCCCAGGTTTTTAATCTAGTTCCCCAACTCCGGGCTCCTGAAACTCTCCGCTGAGGGTCTTTGGATGTAATGTGTTGCCATTGTCTCTGGACTTGCCGTTCCACCACAGAGGCTCATCAAGTCGGTGCCTGTGGAACGCTGGCCAATTCCCTCGGCTTTGCAGTGGCCATGCCAACAATGTGGGGTGACGCTTTCATCCTTTGAGCTCCAGATTGCTTTCGTACTTTGTGATGGCCCAGGGTTCCACGTAATGCCAGAATTTTTCCTTTACATTTCTGTGAAAAATACAACTAATTTTTATCTTACCTAGATATTCGCATTTCCCAATTTGAAAGTACATTATTGTTAGCTTGCATAAGTTTTCTGTCCACTCATCACTCTTAAGTCATCTAAGACAAACCTGTACTTTGGCTGCTGTTGCACAGACCCGTGAGCTCTCTTTGTCCTGTGGTTCTTCTTTTTGTTTCTTGAATCAGTCCTGTGAGAATTGTATCCAATGTATTTTGACCATAATCACCTCCTCCTGCCATATCCAACCCCTTTCCTACTCACCCAACTTCAGGTCCTTTGTTTTTTAACCAGTCAAATCCAATTTGTGCCGCCCAGATACTCTTGGGGGTTTGGCCATGGTGGACTTCTTCAGCGCTACCTTGGTAGAGAAAACTGGCCCTCCCAGAAGCTATCAATCGCCCATAGCTCCTCAGCAAGGGGCGGGACTTCCTGTCCCCCTTCCTACTCCATGTTGAGATCTGGTTTGGTTTAAACTTGCAAGAGTCTTATCCACACAATCACAACTGCCGTGAGTTCATATGTGTTCATAGGTTCTCATATGTGCAGCCATCCTGTTGTGTGTACAAAACAGTTTCCTCATCATTAGCAATTATCACTGGTCCTTACACTTCTTCCAAAATGATTCCTCTCCTATTGAAACACATGCCCCCATTTAGGGCTGTGCACCGCAGAGTCCCCCATCCTCGCACACCGAGGGGCTGTGTGTCTGTTTCTGTGTTAACCACCAACTGCTAATGCAAGTATCTCCGAAGAGGGATGGGGATTAATTAATGCATTAATCTATTGGTATAAGTCATTAGCAGTCATGTGGAGCTGTGTTCTTTTTTCAGCTACACGTTTTCCAAATGATTTATCTTCAAGCTCAATGACTGTTTCTTCAACATGGTCATTTCTGCCATTGCTGAGCTGTACATCCTCCCTCATTCACTGTATTTTACCTCTTCAGAATTTGATGTTTGTAAATAATAATAATAATAATAATAATAATAATAATAATAATTATTATTATTATTATTATTATTATTATTATTATTAGGGGTTTGGCCATGGCGGACCTCCTCAGTGCTACCTTGGTAAAGAAAACTGGCCCTCCCAGAAGCTGTTGTTGTTGTTGTTGTTGTTGTTGTTATTATTATTATTATTATTATTATTATTATTATTATTATTTTAAGTTTCCTGTTGTGGTCACTTTTCTGTTTGCACAATTTCACTGAATTCTGTTTCAAACCCTGTGAGTGTGTTCAGATGGTTATTGTGAGTTCTTTGCTAGAGGCTCATCATTTTCCTAGAAATGGGATATTTCCGTTGTTACAATTTCCTTGTTTTCTCAGTCTGTTGTTTCCTGACAAGGCTGTCCATATATGTGAAGGAGTGGAGATTTGGTTTAGTCTTCGACATCTGTCCTTATTTGGGATGGTCTTCCTCAGTCAGCCAGTCCACAGATTCCAGGACGGCCTCCTGGAATGGCCTGAAAATGCACGTGATGGTAGGGTGTTGGGTAGGCTGTTGGATCATCCTGCGTGTTGGTTAGACAGGGGGTAAAAGAGGAGTTGTGGGAGTGGTTATAGTTCTGGGTCTGTATGATGTGGCTTGTCACCAAGGCCTATTCGGCTGCCCTAGACCCTAGATATGAAATAAGCCAAAACCTGGCCCTCTGAGCCTGGCATTAGGGACACCATTCTATAACCGGGACTAGCCTCCAGGTAGGCCCTATGATGGAGTTTGGATCCACAGGTCTAGTCTAGAACCTAGAACCATAGGTGATATACTGGTGCCTGGAACCCAGTAGTGTTTTCTTGGAACCTACAGCTGTGGGGAACTGCACAGTCTGTTTCCATTGGAGTGTCTAGGAACTGGGGTGTTGGTGTTTGAAAAGCTAGATCCAAGAGGATTATTCTGGGTTCTGGGCTATAAGGGGGAGCCTGGAACATGGATTTGAAGACTTCCTGGGTTGTAGGCTACAAGGCTGGAGCCTAGGACCTGGGGTCTTTGGTCTTAGAGACAGGAAACATAAGGGTCTGATCAGTTCTTGAGTTTATTAGAACACTCTGGACCCAAGTCTCCTAGAACATAAATCTACAGGAGACAAACAGAAATGTGAGACTGTGGGGGACATCCCAACGTTGGTCAGGCTGTGAGCTTGAGTCCACACAGGCCGATTCTGTGGACTTGACACTGTGTAGGCTTAACGTTCAGGCTGCAGGGATGTGCTTAGCCCTTGGTGGGATGTAATCTGTATCTCAGAGGGTTTCCTTGAGGTTGCTAACTAGGTAGTGGCCTAAGGTCTACAGAATTGACTTGGCACTGCAGCATACCTTTTAGCCTGGAGGTACTGAGTCGATCCAGAACTAAGCATAACTAGAGACTCAGTCAGAGCGTCGGGCTTAGATCCTAGAACTACTGGATCATAGCCAATGCCAAGGTAACCACAGAGGCTCGGCCCACAGGTGCTAACATCATGGATTCCTGGGCCTCAGGGTCTGATCTGCCCCTGGTCAAATCTGGAACTCATACCTGCAGGGGACAAACTGGTGGCACGGCTTCAAGAGTCCATCTGGCACAGAGGGAAGTCTGCAGCCTGGATTCTAAGGTGTGCCTGTCCATGGGGCAGTCTGGGACAGCACCTGTCGCACATTTTTTTGAAACACACACACACACACACACACACACACACACACACACCAATCTTATAAAATTAACCAGAACTATGTGTGTGAAACTTCTACATCAGCAGAATAGTCTAGCAACATGTGATCAGGGCTTTCTTGGTACAGACATGTCACTGACATGTTACAGACATGTAACTGACATTCTAAATCAGATCAGAAGGTGAGTTTTCTCTAGGCTGGGAACCCCCCACCCCAAAAGTAGCTGATACAAAGTCAGCTCCCAAAGAGATGCTGCTAATGGATCACGCACACTGCGGAGGCACAGTAGATCGAGGGGGGAGCTGGAGCCGGGCAGGGTGTTTTAGCCAGAACTCTGCTAGCACACTCTTTGGTAGAGTTGATTCTCAGGCACTCTAATGAGGCCTCTGGCAGCTGTTAGCAACATAAGATTAAGAATCAGATGGGGTGAGGATTTTATCTTGATATGTATGTCTTCGATACCAAGGGCAGGTTGCTTACACTCTCAGAATCTTGATGTTTTCATCAGTAAGGTGGAAACCATGTCTTCTGAGGAGGAATTGTGTGCGGATAAAGGTCATAATGTGCGGTGTAATGTTTCCGTGGCAGGAGATTCACACAGTGCAGAGAGTGGTGGCTATGCATGTGCACAGATCTGTGAGGCTTGAACAGAAAGCCGCTGTGCTCCGAACGGAAGTGAGGCAGATGTTGGAGGCTGATGGGAGAGGTGAGCTTGCAACCATGGAATCAGGAGCCTAGCAGAAGAGTTGGAGTGGCCATAGTTAGAGACCACCCCTCTTCACAATGCCTCGCCTGAGTCAGCCGTGACAGCTGTCACTCAGTGCACACTGAATGGTGTGAAAAGAGAAAGTCTGTGTCCCCAGAGCTTATGACTTGTACTTCATTGGAAAGAACATCCTTCTGGCTGAATGGCTCTCTGTAAATAGTCACATGAAATTTCCCATAAAAACTCACCCCGTTTCAACCTCATGGATGCTCTACTGTTCGCCACCTCATTGTTTAATGCGCAGCTGAGGAGGGTTGTTCCAATGTGTCTGTTCTTGACAAACATCAGCATGCTTTTAAAATCGTCTATGTACCCAGTGAGCAATGGAGGAAACGTGGCCCAGGTGTGGGTTGGTGCATAGCTGTGCACCTGGCTTTAAACAGCTTGCCTCGTACTAGGATCTGATTGTTTGCTAAAAGGAGATGAAGACACATTCATACATACATACATACATACATACATACATACATACATATACATACATACTCACTCGCACATGCACACATGAGCACACATGCACGCACAAACATGTGCACACACACATACCCCTACACTAAGCATATTCCATAGCAGACCACATGCGTGAAATATACTCACAGTCTATTTAGGACAAGCTGTGCCTTCTTCCACCGGATGGTAGAGTCCAAGCAAATCTCATTTCAATTTCATGCAATTCATTAACGCTGCAGCAAAAGGCCATTAAGTATTTCCAGGACACTTTAGACTGTTATACTTGGTTGAGAATTAATCTAAATGTGGAATCTAAATTTAAACACGGGTAAGTGTGCCTATCTCATCTTTCTCAGACGTCAATTTCCATGATTTCATTGACAATACTGCGTTTTTAAAAATATCTGCTCTTTTTGGTATATTTTCTGATGCAAGCTCTCCAGAAACCGGAAAAAATAATAATAATGTAGGATCAAAGAGTGTTCAAACTGGCAACTGAAATTGCATAGTGACTCTGCAGCGCCATCTAGGGTCTTGGGAGGTTATGACACTCTTTCTGGCAAGCCAAACCTTCATTTGTGCTCCAAGAATGCTAAGGGGGAAATCCCATCCACCCCACCACCCCCTTTCATCTCATCAATTTAACACTAATTTAAATAAACTTGTACAAGGCCAGCACTCATTACTTTGTTCCATTTTATCATTCCCCAAATTGAAAAATCATTACGCCATTAAAAATAAAGCTGGGAAGAACTGGAAAATCTTGGACTGTGGTTTTAAGGAAAACGTGAAATTTGGTTAGGGGCACTATGTCTAATTATATCACGTCAAGAGGGTATTTAGAAACAGTTCAGGGGTAGAATCTTATTAAATATGAGTAGACCATGAGTGGCCAGTTTGTTTGTTTGTTTATAGGCACAGTCTTATTTTGTAGCTGGCTGACCCGGAACTTACTACGTAAACCAGGCTGGCTTTGAACTCACAGAGCTTCTCCTGACTCTGCCTCCCAAATGATGAGACTAAAGTCTTACATGGCCTCCTGCTAGGAATCGGTTGCAAACACACTTTCAACCAAAACATTTCTGCTTTGATTATGGCGTAAAAATCGACTTGACAAGCTGAAAAAAAAAAAAAAAAAAAAAAAAAAAAGGAAGAAACAGAACCCTCCCCGCATTCTGTTCTGCGAGATTGTCCACTCTGCCTTAAACTCTATTTTTCCTTTTTAAAGTAAGCTGGATGTTCCTTCCAGGGAATGCTGTCCTCTGAATTAACGCCGTAGATTTGTAGTAAAAGGGAGAGATGCTAGACAGACAGACAGACAGACAGACAGACAGACAGACAGACAGACAGA
>OU015750.1:113813917-113828540 GCA_907169655.1 Acomys percivali
AGACAGACAGACAGACAGACAGACAGACAGACAGACAGACAGACAGACAGACAGACAGACAGACAGACATAGAGCAAAGATGCCATCCTGGGGTCATTGTCACAGAGGGCAGGTAGGACCACTTTGATAAAGGAATGGGGGCGGGGGAGGTTCCCACGGTGGTGGGAACCCAGAGCTCTGCTGCCATCTGCTGGCCAAGATAGGTCTTCAGCACGCGCGGCACATACGATCTGTCTTTTCCTTAGAACCGGTCTCATTTTAGGTCACAGCTCACCTTGGGCATTCACGGACCCGTCTTCGCTCTCTTTGTCTTCTGATTCATCTTAGCTGCAGGCATCCCACAAACTGGCAGACACGCAGGGAAATACCGAGAGCACAGGTGGAAGGCGGAACGGACCTAGTGCCCTATTTAAACTGATGGATAAATTTAAAGGAAATATACACGAGACAGGAAAGGATGCACAGAGTGAACCTGTGGTTAAATTTGAGCTAATTATTGGACAGTGCTACTTCGCCTTCGCACGGTAAATCAATGTGCCCTTTGCAGTGTGACGAGAATATGATTTATTTTATCTAAAATCCAAGCCTGTTCCAGTCCCTCTCATTGTGACATGCACTTCCTTGCCCCACTGCTCTGCTCTGCTTGCAGTCCTGGGTGAAGAAAATAAATTTGGCACGTTTCTTTTGTCTCCCTCCCACCCCCGCCCCGATATAACTCGAAGTAGTATTTCTCCTTTGCTACCGCTGCCTCCAGATTGAGCTGAGATTTCCATAGCGCATCAAGCTAATTTGGGTGGTGAGCCCAGGTAGGTCCAGAGAGCAGATTCTCAAAACAGAGATGCACAGAACAGGGCTAAGGTGCTGCCTTGTCTAGAAGCGCCCCCTTTCCCCCGACACACACACGCACACGCACACGCACACGCACACGCGCACACACACACACACACACACACACGCAGAGCTGCCCTGGACCCTCCTCAAAGCACCAGGCTAGCGAGATTGAGGGGACAAAGCAGCCTTGGGCTCACAGGTAGAGACTCGCAGATCCCTGGAGGCTCCGGAAGCCAGGCAAGGAGCAACCACGGGGGATCTATGGCTTCCAGGCCTCGGAGGTAAGAGAGACCTTGGTGTGCAAATGCAGTGACGCAGTGACGCCATCCAATGGGTGCCGCGGCGCAGAGCAAGAAAAGTTCATGACTCCAGCAGGTCTGAGCAGCTTTGCTCCCCTGTTGTTTACCATGCATCTCCTGTGATGTTGAGGGGCGCTCACTACTTTACTTCCTCTTGATGCTGTCTTGTTAACCTCTTAACGACTGGACGGTGACTTTCCAGCCACTAGACTGGAGACTGTATTTCTGCACCCATTTTTAGCTCTCTTTCCTCGGAGAAAGGGGGGGATAACAACAGATCCAAGACGGTGGGCGCCAATGTGTAATTCTAAAGACCCTTTTCCTGCGCGCACAGGCTCCAGGAGCTACAAGCACACCCATAGCGCTCGCTGAAGAAGCAGGTGCCTGGCGCCCTCTTCCTGCTGCCCCAGAGGGTGCGGGGAAAGCAACTGGGCTGCGGCAACAGCTGCTAAGGACAGCCACCAGGAACACTCTAAGGTTGGCTGCAGAGCTCAAGAGAGCAAAATGGAGAAGGGGTCCCGGGCAGAGGATCCAGGGGCTCGGGGTTCACTGTGTACCCACCCTTTGGGCTCTTCTGCCCACTGTGTTGTCTCAGGGGCACAAAGTCAAACGCTAAAGTAAGAGCCCCAGAAACATACTGTGCTCCCACCACACGCTGGACAGCATACCCACCCCCACACACACACCTCACCTCACCTCTGAACTGAATCATTAGAGCAGATGACCTTTCTAAATGGTGCTTCTAATGTGAGAGGCTAACTTTTTACCTCTGGTGTTTTCATGTTTATTTTTATCGGAATCATAAAAACATGGAACTAGAGAAATGTGTGAAGACGGAAGGAGTCTAGATGAAGTTCACCCACAGTGGCATTTTTAAATTTTTTTCACATGAACCTGTTGATTATGTACACATACATGTGTGAGGAATGTTGATGCATGAGTTGTGTCTATTTTCTCATAAATTATTTAATATATTTCCTTTGATGACTGTCACTTCTTATGATGAAGGAGTGTGTGTGTGTGTGTGTGTGTGTGTGTGTGTGTAGTTATTACCTAATATTTAGACCTAAGGACTTTTCCTATTTTTCTTTTTTTATCAATAAGTATAACTTTATATCAACATTGGCCCATATTTATATTTTTCTAGGTTCTAGAAATGATAACATCCATTTTAAAACCTCAATGGTTTTCAAAAAATATGTGAGGGGTGTACACATATATGTGTATATACATATAAACATACACATGTACATATATGCATATAGATATATGTATTATGTGGGGTGTGTACACATATGTATATTTACATATAAACACATACATATGTATATGTATGCATGAGTGTATGTATATGTATGATATATACATATCTATGCATGTACATATAAATATGCATACAGTATGTATATGGGTATATATGTGCATGTGGTATATACATAAATATATTTATATACAAACATATCTGTCTGTAAACATATATGTATATATACATATAAATGTATGTGTGCATGTATGCACATGGGTGTATATATGTGTGTGGTGTATACATATATGTTTATGTGCATAGAGACATATTTCTGTATATGGGTGAATGTATATGTGTATATACATATAAAATATATGTATATGTGTGTATATACATATGTGTGTATGTGTCTCTCTGTCTGTGTTTGTATATGTATGTGTGTGTAATCTGGATGCTCTTGCAAAAGAAACCAAACAAGAATGATGACACAAGCCTTCAGCTGCAGCACTCAGAAAGTTGCAGCAGGGGGATAGCTCACAGTTAAAGGCTAGCCTGGACTACCAGTGAGTTCCAGGATAGTCTGGTAAGTCTGGAGACCCTGTTTCAAAATCCAAACAACAAGAAAATAAGCAAATAATTTTATCTTCCCCAGAATATAACACACTAACTCGCTGAACCACTATTGCTGCTTAGTACATGTTTTAATCTTTGTAGATTTGATTTAGAAAAAATTCATTTATGGGGACAGAGAAGGCATTAAGCGGCTTCCCCTGTTCTCCCAGATGGAAAGAAACAACAATGAGGGTATGACATTATGACGTTAGACCTCATAAGGTGATTAAGAAAGGACTGGAAAACAGAAAGGAAAACCCAGAAGCCCTGGGCAACCTGAGAGTATGGATTTTGTCGTGTTTTCTAAGGTTTTAAAAGTGGAATCAAATATGACATAAATCAAAGAGCAGAAAACAAGTAAACACAAAAGTGGTGAAACATCACAGACAGCGCTAACCCCACACTCTGTCCCCACGCTGTCCCTATGTACAGTGCAAGGCACACATCGCAGACCTCGTCACTGCTGGGCAAGTGAGGGATGGAGGCTCAAAGATGGTGCCCAGCTTACGGTGTCAAACGCAAAGCTTGCTCCACAGTATGTGTGCTTCCAAACTGTGTTCAGCCATCAAATCAGGCCACCTTGAGAAGCACTAATAGAAATGTCAGATTTAAAAGGAACAAGACTTCAGGCTTGTATGTTCAATTTAACATATGTAAAATTTGTATTGATCTGCAGCTTTTATAATTCACTTTCCTCCTACAAATGTGGATGCATGGGCTATATAAGTAATAGCTACATAAAAATAAAATTAATACTTATATCAAGTATCTGTGAATCTGAACATGTAAATATATCCTTGCTTATAAATATTATGTGAATACATTCATATGTGTGTATGTATCATCATGTATGTAAATGTAATGTATATAAAAATTATATATCACACACATACATGTATATGGTAAATTTTGGTTCATGATTTTAGCCATGCCACTGAGAATAGGTCAGTAATATTTTCAGATCTATCTTTCATGATGTTTAGCTCAAGTTGTACACAAATTGTAAAGAACTTGAGACATGGTTTCATTTCTACACAGTAAACTACTAAGCGTATTCTGATCACATGACAGCAAGAATGAGATGATGAGAAGGCAGCTCTCTGAGGCTGATGAGTACCAGTAGTCTCCAATGTGAAACATTCCATCCATGGGGGAAGCACTTTAAGACTAGGAATGTTCTAAGGGGAGGCTTACAAGGACTCAAGAAGTAAACAGCCCAGAAGTCCCAGGAAGTCCCTGAAACTTTGCAGATTCACAAGACTCCTCCCCATCCAGGATTTTATAAGCAATAAAGACTTCCAAGGAAACTCTGAGACCTGTTCAGCTGCTCATAATATCCTGCTAAGAGTTCTAGGGTTCCAGCTTTCCTTGGTCATCACTATGCTTGGGCAGGATTTGGGGGATGCAGCTGTCTGTCGCTGAGTCATCCAGGCCCCTGTAAGTAACCCCTCGCCCATGTTTCTATAAATAACCCTGACAACTCATCGGTGGCCAAGTTGGACTTTGGTGGCAGCACTACTTGGTCTGTCTCAGTTGGTGGGGTGAGTAGGGGTCTCTACTCATCTTCTCAGGGACCATGTTACCCGGCAGCAGTACCTAAGTAGTACCCCTTGTGCACAGTAGTCCAATACCACGCAGTGCGAGAAATCACCATTTCTGCTGTGTAAGAAGAGTCTGAACAAGCTAAAAATGACTTTTCTTAGTTCCATGAGAAAAATTAGAAGGCAAAGCAAACCATAACCTGGAAAATGGGTGAGATGGTTAAATTTGGAGAAGCTGTGGGCATCTGCGCTTCCCTGAGCAGAGTTGGAAGCAGATGCCCACAGCTGAGGCCCCTTCAAGGTCTTATGGGAGAGCATTTTCACCTACAGACCAATTGTAGTGAGCTCTGAGATTAGACCTCCAGTTTTAGGGGCCCACGTTGGACTGAGTCTGACTCCAGGAGTCTCACAGGTTCTCCAAGGGGGGAATTTGGGGGGGGATTCCTAGTGCCTCTCAGTGAGAAACATGAGCTTCTCACAAAGAACTCAGAGCCTCTCAGTTTTCCTCAGACTGTACTTTGAGGAGCCTTCTGTGCTGGAGCTTGCTGGAACATGACAGTATGAGTGAAGAGTTATCCACCATAGAGCATTGGCTGAGCTAAGGTGGAGGAGTCCACTTACCTACTACCTGCCAGAATCACCTTACTGTATAAGTGTGCAACAAAACCATGCATGCAATGTACACAAAACAGAAATATGTACAACTGACAAAAAGACAAAGATACAATCTCAGTGTACAGCATTCCCCTCTTTCTAGCTCTGCCTCCACTCCAACAGAGTCCCAGCGCACTATCAGGAGATAACAGTAGATAGCCTTGGGCTCAGACTATTCAGGACTCCCTTGTAGCCAGGTAAGCAAGGCTGTTCTAGTCTGATTTCTGCGGTAAAACACTGACCAAAGCCAACTTGAGAGAAGAAAGGTCCCCTCCATCTTGCTCTCCCTCATCACAGACCATCACTGAGTTACGTCAAGGCAGGAACTCAAGGCAGAGACCTGAAGGTGACAACTGAAGCAGAGAATTTAGAGCTCGGCTTACTAGCTAGCTCTCCATGGCTTGCTTAGCATAGCACCCAGGACCTGCTTCCTGGGGTGGCACTACTCACAGTAGGATGGGCACCCCCACATCAAGAAAAGGCTTGCCCAGGTGCCAACCTCTTAGCGACAGTGCTTCATTTGATGCTCCCTCTTCCCCCATGACACTAGCTGTGTCAAGTTGACAAAAAAACAAACAAACAAAAACAAAAAACAAAAACAACCTGTTCTGGGACCACAATCTTCAGTCCTCTTTTTAGTCAAAACATTCTACTTGGCTTTCTATTTAAGGTCACGAGCCATTCCTAAGTATTCCGATGAGACAAATCAGGAGGCAGAGCCAGGCTCACATGCACAGAGAATTTTAAATTGTCAGACCAAGTATTCCAAAGAATTCTGATTAATATTTTATAGGCAGTCATAGAAAATAGCACATGTGGAAATCATAGGCAAAGAGGTAGAAACTCAAAGAAAAGTGGGGGACGAGGAGCAGTGAGAGGACTCAGTAGGTAACGGCAACTGTCACCACGACTTGTGACATGGTGGCAGGAGAGAACCAACTGGAGCAAGTTGTTCTTTAACCTCCAGACCTATACTCACATACATGTACACAGGTAAATAATTTGAATAGAGCTATACCACTACCTTGATCTGACAACTCAATTATGACAGATAAGGAAAAACAAAAAAAGGCTTTCAGACTTTCATCTTACTTAAGTCTCCCTTGGGCAAGAGAGACACTCAGAAAGCCCCTAGCAGGGCAAGGACTCTCAGCCTGTGGGTCGAGACTCCTTTGGGGATAAAATGACCCTTTCCCAGAGGTCACCTAGGACCGTGGGAAAACACAGGTAATACACTATGATTCATAACAATAGCGAAATGTCAGTTTCATGACAAAAGTATCAACAAAAATAATTTTTATGGTTGGAGAGTCACCATAAAACATGAGGAACTGTACTAAAAGGTTGCAGCATTAGGAAGGTGGAGAAGATGCATGTACACATACACACACAAACACACACAAACACACACACACACTTTTAAGTTTTTGAGAGGAAAAAAAATACCCTCTAATAAGGAACCAAGAAGAAATAAGAAAATAGTAGTTATAAAAACACACAGATAGATATGAAAATGTCTTTGGTTAAAGAAACTACAAGGGAAACTTCTAAAACTGAGGTGCAAAGAGTAGAAAGAGTGTGTGTGCGTGTGCGTGCGTGCGCGCACGTGGAGAAGAATACCCAACAACTGTGGGCCAACCACATAGGCACAGTACATGTAACAAGATTTACAGAAAGAAAGGCAGAGAAAAAACGTGGTGATAGCAACTGTAGGTTTGGGGAAGTGGATGCTAAATACTGCATTAGTGGCATCCCTGCCACTGTGATAAAACCCCATGACCAAGAACAGCTATAGGAGAAAAAAAAAATCTTGTTTGACTTACGACTCCAGAGAGACAGAGTCCACAGACACGATCACAACCTGGAAGTGTGGCAGCAAGCAGCAGGTTTGGTGTCAGGAGCGGGAAGGCGAGAAACTACACTGTCAACTGCAAACATGGAGCAGAGATCCCACTGGAGGTGGGATCGGGCTGTGCACTCTCAAAGCCCGCCCCCAGCGACACACTTCCTTCAGCAAGACCTCACTTCCTAAACCTCTCCCAACAGCGCCACCAACTGGCGACCAAGTGTTCAAATACCTAAGCCTGGAAGGGACTTTTCTCTTTCAAATCACCACTGATAACACAGGCCCGACCCAAGAAGCCCATAAACTTCAAACAGAATAAACACTAGAAATATATACCTGGTAGATTCATATGGAAACTGCAGAAGTGACGCAATCTGGAGGAATAAAACGACCCACTTCACCGAGGCAGCAGGTACCAATGAACTGGGTTTCTCTCCAGAAGCCACACAGTCCCCAGATGAAAAAAGAGTCTAACGTGTTGGAAGATAAAGTCAAACTGACAACTGAGCGTTCAGTGAGACAGTCAAATAAAAGCGAATGAGAAGTAAACTGCCAGATAAACACAGCATGAAGAATTCCAATGCTCAAAGTACAATACCACGAGCTTTATAGGAAGAGAAATATAACCAAGATATTAAAAGTTAAAAATCAAGGTTTGTAGTTTTATTGGAGACAACGATTAGTTTACCAAAATCAGTAAGCTATAGCAGAATCGCTATTTGTGTAGAGGTGAGACTGCCTTCTTGACAAAAGCAGATGTAAACACCATTAACAGCAGCATGCCTGACTTCTCCCACCTATGGGTCCCTGTCAGACACGAGGGGGCGCTGCCTCTAATGCCTGCCATTAGAACACTTACATGGGGAGGGGGGTGCTCAGTATTTTCACAGAGCTCAGACAAGGCGAAGGGTAGGTGGGAACTGCAGTAAATGCTGCATAGAAGTCACATGGTTAAAGGAAACACCTCAGGAAAGCAAATGCCTTTTGGGGCTGAAAAGCTAGATGGCTCTGAAGGTAAAAGCACTTGCAGCCTTGCCAGAGGACCAGGGTTCAGTTCCCCGCACCCACGTGGCAGCTCATGACAAGCTATAACTGCAATTGCAGGGAAATCCAGCCTCCTTTTCTGGCCTCTGTGACTGCAAAGATAAACACACAGGCAGGACAGCCATACACGTAACATCACACAACACAGCAAAATACCACACCACACCACACCAGTCAGCATTTACCAACTCACATACTCAAGTTGACAGGCATTTCCAAAAATTCCTTAGGTCATAACTACATCAAGTCTACATGAGTCTCTAAAATACGTAGCTGTCTGCCTCATACTGTTATCCTAGGACAGAAGCTTAACAGAAGTTGAAGATAATCTGTTTCCCAATGTTTCCTGGATTAGCTTAGATGATGCTTGGACTGATACGATGGTGTGGGGTTTCCCAATTCCTTTAGCAGCCTGAGTGCTCAGATTCTCGGAGGAGTAAATGAAATGAAGTCATCAGACTGTCTTAGACCATCAAAGCGAAGCCGTTCAGAATCACTCTACTCTGCTAAGCATATGATAATCCAGTGACAAATTGCCCCGATTATCAGGACTATCTCTGGCTTTGAACATCTTCTGCAAGGACACACAATGTTGGTGGAGATTATCTGAAAGGATGAAAAGAAGACGATCATTGGGATAGAAAAGATAATGCCCTGTCACTCCAACCACCTCCTGGAGAAATCAATTTCCAGTTACAAAATGACAGCAAAAGACGAGGAGGAGCCAGGTGCCAGCTTGCCTTCCCTGGGGCTGATGAGAGTCCCAGCTGTTCTCTGTGGGCCCTGGGCTGTTTACCTGTGCAGAGCTGTGTGGGCTGCAGTGTGCTCAGGGTGAGAATTTGCTAGAACCTATTGCCTGCGTCTGGGAGCCTTCACACTGCTTCCTGACTGCTGAGTATGAGGACCTGTTATCAGCCCAGCAGAATGGAAAACCTTTCCTATCCAAATCCACCTGAAAAATATTTTAGTTTTTTATTTATTAAAAATTATATTTACAGATGAATGATTGAAATATTAGTAAATGCTTCAACACAACAGTGTAGATTACTAGCAAAATCATTAGGAGATGGAACTACAGAATGAAGCAGATGTCACCAGAGAGAGGGCGCTGAAGTTACCATGGTCCTGCATGGTACCCCAATTTCTTCCCTAATACATATTTCTACCCACAATGTGCACCTTCTGGCAGCACTGTGTTTGGATAGTCCTGAGATGGGAGTAATAGTAGACTTCAAAATATAGACTTAGACAAATGACTATTTGTTTTCCTGTGCCATCCTAGTGGCATCCCAGGTAGTATAGAAAATGAAGCCAGAATAATCAAGAGAAATCATTTCCCATGATCCCATCCTTTGCTTAGTAAGACGGGAACAGACAGCTTTCAGAATCATATTCCACACAAGGCCATCCTGCGTCCGGATCTCTCTTGGCATTGGCTCTTTGATCCACGTGTGGATAGGGTTTTACTTTAGTTTGGGGGAGGGGGAAGGTCTCCTTGAACATTGAAAAATGGTCTTACGCATCCCAGGATAGCTTCATACTCATTATGCATCTAAGGATGACCTTTAACTTCTGATCCTTCTGCCTCCACCTCCCAAGAGCTGAGTTCACAGGTATGAGCCACCACACACAGTTTAGGCAATGCTGGAGACTGAGCCCAAACCGAGCATTCCAAGCAAGTACTCTGCATACTGAGCTACAGCCCAGGCCCACCAGGCATTCTTATCAATGGATATATCAGAACACTGTGGACAAGTATCCAGTCTTTAAAAAAAAAAGTTTAGGCATATAGCTTCTCTTTGTATCCAGGGTGAAGAGAAGTAGGGAGAAAAAAATAAAATAAAATAAAATAAAATAAAAGGAGTGGGGAGACCTATGTTCCCCAGGAATCTGCAGGGCAAAGGGCCCAACTTCATCAACACTCATGAGATGGTAAGCATTTGCCTATTATTTATTCATATTAATCATCTGAGATGCTCCTATCAAAAAAAAAAAGTTCTCACGTTTGGTCCATTGTAATAGAATTTATAAAATAAACATACTATAAAATATTGGTTGATTGGCTAAGAATTCTTTACCTGTCTTTATACTAATGGTTGGGTTCTCTACTATCCTGCCAAATTGATAAGAAAGAGCACTTATTTATTTTAGTATTTTAACAAACTAAGGGATTAAACATTTTTTTCTATGTCTAAAACATCACATTGTGGTATTATTGAGCCTCTCAGAGCAAACTTGAGCACCCGAGGGTAGAAAGCATCTCTAGTTCTTGTGAACGCCTACACTGGATGGGTTTTATCCTCATCTTGGCACAAACTAAAGTCATTTAGGAACCGGGCATCTCAATTGAGGACTTGTTTTCATGAGATTAGCTTGTGGCGCATTTGCTAGTGTAGGAGACCACTGTGGGCAGCACCACCCCTAGAGGCAGGTGGTCCTGGGCCATATCAGAAAGCAAGCTGAGCACAGGCTAAGGTGACGAGCCAGTCAGCAGCGCTTCTGCGTGGCCTCTGCCTCAAGCTTCTGCTTTGACTTCCTGCCCCAACTTCCCCGGTATAGGCTGGTTTGGGTCAGTGTTTTATTACGGCAAAAGAAAGTAAACTAGGATAATCCATTTAATGCAAATATAAAATGTATGGAGAAAACAGTTTCCACAAACTACCACAGTCAAGGAGGAGACTCCTGTCAGCTCTCTGAGAGCTCACATTGCTAGATACTGGGGTTATGGGATGGGAAGCTGGGTGTGAAAGTTCATGTCACACGGAGGACCACTGACAATCCTCACAAGCAAATGGGGTAAGAGGATTTTTTTAAAAAAAATCCTTTCAAAAGAATGGAGGTGAAGCGTGGGGTGTGCACCCATGGACAGACTTCTGACTCAACCCTAGGACTTGGGAGAGCACTTGCACATTGAGGAGCGATTACCAAAGGAAGAACTCCTTCACAGCTCACTCTTGGAAGGGTTCCCTCTTTCCCGATGACCCCAGCTTGAACCAAATTAGAACAACAACAACAATAAATAAATAAATAAACAAACAAACAAACAGACAAAAACAGGAAGGCAAATTAGAAGGGCAGAGTCCCACCAAGGCATGGCCTACTTACCTAAGAACCTATCATGAGAACTACCTCCCAAGGGCCGTTGGGACCATGCTTTAGGATGGTCCTCTGATGGGACACCCCTCCTGACCACAGGGGTGAGTCAGGGTACACAGCTGGCAAGTGATCGAGGTTAGACACAAAGCACTGTCTGCCACAGCACCCTATCCACCATGATGCAAAATCCCAGAGTCATAGGGCTCTGACATCACTGTGGAGACTCCCATTATTTAACGATGATTTTGATGAAATGATAAAAGTGCTGTGTTTTCCAGAGTTTATGCCTTGCGGAGGCTCACACCAAACTAACTCTAAGTAAAACTGGTTGGTATTTTGTCTTGGATTCCAAAGCCTTTGAGATAGAGAAGACGTATGCGTTTGGATCTGTAGATAAATCAAGAGTAAGCTGATCGTGTCTGGGACTGTGTGGTTAGCATACCGTGCTCCGCTTGTGTGCAGTTGTAGTTACACATTAAAATAAAAATACAAATGGATGGTAATCCTTCAAAGCAAGTTAGAGGATGTCAGCACAAAACACGGCTTTCGGTGGCTCGGTGGTGCCGCTGGCATATCCCGCGGGCCATCACAAGCACCGTCTCCCTGCCTGTCTTTGCCCCAGCCACTCTCTATTGAGAACATCCGTCCCCATCTGCTCATTTGTGAACCACACACGCAGCATCACCCCTTATTCGTTCAAGTCATCGCTCGCTACGAACCTGGCAAGGGCTAATTGTTTACAGCTTTAATTTGCCTGGCTCTCACATGCTTTCTGATTGTGGTATTCGCCACAGGTCATCTTCCGCCAGTACAAGGTTGAACCTGTGTGCTCTGCTCTGAGCGCCTGGGAAACAGGCGCCAGGTGCCACTGATGCTGTAGCCCACATTCCAATCACAAAGTAGACGTTGCATAAAGTCATGGAGAACTATCTGCAGAAATGCCGTTTCCAGACCCAACCCTCATCCTGCACCCCAGGACCCATGAATGCTCCCTTGGCATCTAGCCAAAGCTCCTCCAGTGCTGAAGGGACATCTGGCCGACATGATTAAACAAAATGGTTCTACCCTGTCTGGTCTGGGAGGCGGCTGGCTTCTGAAATGTAGCTTCCCAAGTAAATTCTAGGAGACCTTTAATTCTCAAATGATCCCTTCTTTGTCTACAACCTTGTTATGATTATATGTCTGTTTCTGCACATAGGCATGTTGTGCATGTTCACATGGGGAGCGTGTATGCATGTGGGTACATGCATGCATCTGTGTGTGTGTGCACGCGCATGCGCGCACGCATAGCATCCAAACAGCAACGTGTGCTGTCCTCAGTAGCCTTTCACCTTTTGCTTGTGGTAGGGTCTCTTACAAGCCTGGATCTGGAAAAGCCTAGGCTGGCCAGTGAGCCCCAGGGGTCCGCCCCGATCCCCCCTCCCCAGTGCTGAGATTATAAGCACACATCATGAATGAAGCATGGGTTCGGATGTGTTTTGTTATGTTCATCTGGTTGCAGGGGCTCTGGGCTCAGGTCCTCATGCTCGCACACTAAATTGTTTTCCCCAATCCGTAGTATGTACACATTATTCTGCTGGCAGACCAGACGTGCTGCCCAGTCTGCCTGCTGAACAAGGGTCATTGTGTCTGAAATTGAACTGGGAGTTGTTAGCTGTGTTCTTGAGTTCTGAGGGGCTTGCGACAGCACCACTCTGCCTGCGTCTCACAAGCCGCAGTAAAGAAGCTGCACCCTTTGTCCTTGTGAAGTTCAGACATGGATCCTCACTCCCAGAAATGTTCCCTCGCCTTTCTATTAACTTGTCAAGGGCCGAGCTGAGGGAGCTCATGGGTGGAAGTCATGTCAACTGAACATAACTGAAACAGCAGTTGAGAGGCACAGGCACAGCTCTGTGAGGCCGGAGGCCCTTAGTCATCAACCTGGTTATTCTTTTTGTGGGATTTAACACTCTGAGCCAGAGCTGGTCGACATTACAGTGCTCAGAGCCCTGTGCACACATACAATGTTTGGTCGTGGCTAACAGCTGCTAAGAAACAGATACACGGGCTACAGTCTCTTCTGTGCTCAGTGGGTATCAAAGACCAGGGAAGTACAGGGCATCATCCAATAACCAGTTCAATACAAGAAGGAAAACATCACCAGCACTTCTGTATGCTGCTGACAGAATTTTAATTTCACTTTTTAAAATAACAGCTTTATTACAGTATAATTCACACGCCATAAAATTTACTTATTAAAGTGTACAGTTGTCCAAGTTCTACAGACAGAAGGAGAAGTGGCAAGGTGGCAGCGAGCAGAGGACGGATGGAAGCCAGTGGCTGGCTCTGGTACAGAAACGCAGAGTAAGATACAAACACAAAGCAGCTGCTGCTGCCCTGGCGGTGAGCAGGGAGGCCCCCAGAAGCAGGAACTGATGAAGGCCGTGAGAACACAGTCCGCACAACAGACGTTAGCATACTCAAACACAGAAGCACGAGATTAACAGGGAAGATCAGCTTAAACAGCAATGTCCTACGCTGACATCCCCTAACTTTCATGTACAGACATTTTTTTTCAAACCCATCCTTATTCCTGAACCTAAGATCCGGGCTGTCTCTCCACATTTTGATAACACGTGCAGTAATATAGCATCCACAGTCAATGTCACTATCTCCCAAGTAGACAGTGGTGGCATCAACACAAGGACCCAAGCTCTGACACAGACTGATGAGTTCCTGAGGCGGAAAGACAAAGCTGAAGCTATGTCTGGCCACACGCATCAGTTTCTGATAGCAACATCCATGCAGCTAAGACTCATGTACAGTGCACACACATGGCAGACGAGAAGTTGGACAAGGATGAAATCATCAAGTTGTACAGCTGTATCCCTAGCAACACAATTTCACTATTTCAGATAGAGAGCCTGGCCTGGGAAGCCTCCACCGGAGTACTGAAAGACCTGATGCACGGCCTGGTCATTTCAGCGCCGGATGCTCGGGTTGAAGATCTAGAGGAAGAGGCCAACAGCTGACTCGTTCTGTGAAGCTCTTGGTGGGGAAGGTTTGGGAGAAATCAGACCAGGCCAATATCCTCAGTGCCCTGCGTGTTTTACTTCAGCCTGCTAGCAACAGCTAGCTCCCTCAAGTTCTCAGAGCTTGTTATGAAGTGTCTATGGAGAGTGGTTCGACTATTGCCTGACACCATCAACAGCACTGACCTAGGCAGAGTTCTAATGGGCATCCATATTTTCATGCAGGTCTTTCCCAAAGAGAAACTGAAGCAATGTAAAAGCAGATTTCCTACAAGGACCTTAAAGACCCTTCTGTATACCTTAGGTAAACTAAAAGCACCTGAGATCCCAGACCACCTTACAATGACTGACAATAAGGGTCTGAACTGGAAGCCCGCCTCTGTCGGATGATGGAGCATAGTTATGGACCAGACTGGAAGCAAGTCTGATAAGGATACAGAGAA
>OU015750.1:113828550-113842367 GCA_907169655.1 Acomys percivali
CCTGTGCCCCTGTCTACTTTGGAACAAGGTGGTGTGTGTCCCAGGCCCTGACCTTGACCTTGACCTCAAGAACCTCTGACCAATGAAGTCTACCCCTCCGCACTTCAGACACTTCGTCACCCTCACACAGCAGCTGGGGCTTTTTTGCTTCGCCCTGAAAATTCTTGACAATGGTGAATGGACACCAGCATGCAGCACTACCTATGCTACACTGAAGACTCTCTCCCTCCTGATCTGCAGCACCTGCCTAAGAGTAGAGTCACGGTGAACCAAGGCCTAACAAAGCACATGACTATCAAGAACAAGTATGCAACATCTCAGCATGCCAAGGTCAGTACTCTGGCCCAACTGGACTGTACCCTAGTTCAGAATTTGTCCAAGGCTGTGGCAAAGGCATCGTAACGCAAATGGACTGCTCCCTCTGCCAATGCAGTTGGCACCATGTGCCCACCTGTACATAAATATAAGCTGGTCACTTGCTCTTCAATAAAGGTTGTGACTTTTTACTTTTCAAAGCTTAACTCATTCGAACGTGGTTCCTTCTGACTTTGTACAACAAAAGTTGGATAAACATTTAAGACTGTTTTTAAATTCTTTTTAGTTTAAGAGGGGGTCCAACTAACATATATAACTATAGCCTGTATGGTTTTTTTTTTTTCACTTTGTGTGTCCCAATCATGTCTTAAGTCATCCTGAAAAATCTTCCACGTGGCTCTGGTTTAAACACTTACTATGTCCACCAGCTTGTCCTCAGTTCCGTCTTCTGCCTTCGGGTGCTTGCTGCCTCTGACCACTCTGTCTTGAGCTATGGACTTTCAGATCTGAAACCCAGTTTTCTTGTCATGTAATTATTTATTTGTTCTTAGTTGGCTTGGAATAGGATGCTCAGAATTAAAGGTGTCTTTTAAAAAAAAATTTCCCCCACTCTCAATACCAACAGATTAAGGGTGTTTTCTTGCATGTCCTGTATAAATATAATCGTACATAATATTGTCAAGGGGATTTTTAAAAATGGGCTCACTTTATCAGCATTCCTTTCAATGCCTATATTGCATGTCATGGTATGAATAACTGTATGTAATGTGTTCAATCCTTCCTTTAATGACACTCAGACTGCATTCTCACTGCCCCTCTACACATGCTTCTTAAATGCTCCTCTGTGTTGCTTGGCTTTATGCATAGCAGCTTTCCCAGGGGATTGGACTTTAAATTCTCACAGAGCCAGATGAGCATGCTTGACTCCAACTGGAAAAAGAAACCCTGTCTCATTTGCTGTTTTAATTTATACACCTGATATCAAGTTGAATAAAACTTTATTAATAAGAAACTTTCCCTGTTTAAAAAAAAAATTGGGAATATTCTCACAACCTCTTGGTTTTTTAAAACTTACCCAAGTATTTGAAACGGTTGTTCAGAGTCAGTGGTTCTCAACCTGTGGGTTGTGACTGCTTTTGGGGGGTCAAACAGGCATTGCCTAAGACAGGAAACACAGATATTTACATTATGGTTCATAACAGTAGCAAAACTACAGTTATGAAGTAGCAGTGAAAATAATTTTATGGTTGTGGAGGGTGGGGTCACCACAACGTGAGGAATTGTATTAAAAGGTCACAGTGCTAGGAAGGTTGAGAGCCGCTGCTCTAAGAGAATAACATTTTTAGAATAAAATTAAACAGAAGGGCCCTCCTTGGAGATTGTAAATAAATAGGAAACCGCAAGTCTGGCCAAACTCTAATCATTTCTTAGGATGGAGAAATGATCCCCTACCAGGGTTTCTATAGCCGGGCAGCATCTCATGGGGGAAGTCAGAGGGAATAGGTAACAAAGCAGATCAGAACCCATTTACCTCTGCGGAGCTAAGCATGAGCAGGGTGACATGAAAACGACAATGAGAATCTGAGGGGACAAACCTATTTTCATCACAATACTGGCTCTCCTCATATTCTGAGGCTATTCTGATAGTCTGAGGATGGCTATTTATATTGGTGTTGTCAACAAAGGCAGACTGGTTTACACAGAGATGAGCTACTGAGAAAAAAAAAACAGACAGACAGATGTTCACCAAGTATCTGGACCTTATAAAAAAGAAGTGCCATCTCACCATCAGTCAAGCAAAGTGAAATTAATGATGATTAACAATGGAAAAGGTTTTACCAAAATATTTCCAGAAAGATACCTTGTGTGAGAATAGGTGCAACTGACACCTATGGCTCTGGTTACAACGAGAACTGGCTGGCCCAGCCTTTCTGGAGACAGTTAGCCTGTATCATACTCCTCAGTAGTTTGCATCTGAGAGTTCTCAAAAACTCCCACCCTTGGAAGCACCAATACCCCCAAGAAGTATATGTCTCAGAGAAATGTACAGACAAAAATCTAATTTTTATAGAGTTTCTATGTCCTAGCATCCAATTAAATTGTGCTTGCCATGGTTATCCGAGACAGTGGAACTAGCAAGATGGCTCAGCAAGTGAAGTAGCTTGCCACCAAGATGGATGGCGTGAGTTTGATACTTGGGACATGGGACACACATGGTGGGAGAAAAGAGCTAGCTCCTGAAACTTATCCTCTGACCTCCACATGTGTAATCAGGCATGAGCGCCACGCCTACAATAGATAGATAAATGGTAGGTAGGTAGGTAGGTAGATTGAGGATGAGGATGAGGATGATGATGATTGATGATGATGATGATGATGAAGATAGATAGATAGATAGATAGATAGATAGATAGATAGATAGATAGATAGATGAAAGGTAGATAGATAATGATAATGCTGCTGCTGCTGATGAAGATAGATAGATAATGATGACAATAATGATGATGATGATAGATGAAAGATAGATAGATAGATAGATAGATAGACAGACAGATAGATAGATAGAATTTTTAAAAATCAATATTGCTGAGTCTGTCTGCACAGAGTCATAGGCAAATCTGTGCATGGGGGACATGAAGGTTGCAGGAGGTTAAGAAGTACATCTCTGGGTGCTCACCACCACTGACTGAACAAGGAAGCTGGGACTCCAACTCTGAGTGTGTACAACACAAGTTAAATACACTATCTGTGACCTTACCTAGTGGATGTGTGGTGCATGAATGCGAAGATAACAAGAAGGAGGAGGAAAGACAGGAGAAAAGGAAATGACATGGCTGAAGACAATCGGATATGTCTTAGAGATGTCACCCTTTTCCACACTAGGGGTTCTCTAGAGGAACAGAAAAAAAAACCCAGACTAAATACATCGTAAAGAAGAATTTGTTAGAATGACTTACTCAATGCAGTTGGCATAATCCAAAATGGTTGCCTCATACTCTGAGAGGTCCAGAATTCAGTAGTTGCTCAACCCATAAGGCTTGCTGCCTCAGTAGTCCTATCTGACAGGAAAGGCATGTGGCATTCCTGGAGAGCCACTGATTCTTGTCAAAAGCCAAAAGAAGCTGTTCCCAACATCAATGAAACAGCCAGCAGCTGCACCAACAAGCTAGATGGACTGGCCACGGGTAGCAAAGCAATCCTTCCTCCATGTTCTTTCACCTGGGCGGCCACCAGATGGTGCCACGCACATTTAGGGTAGGTCTTCCCCCATCAGTTAAAGCGGTGAAAACAATGCCCCCACAGACAAGCCTGCAGGACAACCTGATGAAGAAGGTGTTGCCAGGTGATTGGAGTTTGTGCCAAGTTAGCACCTGAAACCACCTACCACAAATCTTGTGTTGGTTAGGCTTCTATTGCTGTGATGAAACCATGACCAAAAGCTACTTGGTAAAGAGTCTATTCCACTTACACATCCAGGTCATGGCTCATCATTTATGGGAGTCAGGGCAGGAACCCAAGCAAGGCAGGAACCTGGAGGCAGGAACTAAGGCAGAGGCTGTGAAAGAATGCTGCTTCCTGGCTTGCTCAGCTTCTTTTCTTATAGGATCTAGAACCCCTTCCATGAGGTGGCAAACCCTGCAGTGATGTGGCCCTCCCACATCAATAGTCAGTCAGGGAAATGGCCCCACAGATTGACCTACAGACTATTCTGATGGAGCATTTTCTCAGCTGAGGTTCTCTCTTCCTGTATGATTCTAGCTTGAGCCAAGTTGACAAAAACTAACCAGAACTAAGCCCATAGAAAATGGCAACACAGAGCTGAACACACTTATCAGGAAGGCCACTCCTTATATATGTGAACAATACATCAAGTTGGTGTCAAGTTTTACTACTATACTAAAAATTCTACATAATAACCCCCTGCACAGTGGAGCATGAATGTAATCCCAGCACTCTGGGAGGCAGAGGCAGGTGGATCTCTGTGAGTTCAAGGCCAGCCTGGTCTACAGAGTGATTCTAGGACAGCCAAAAAACAAACAAACAACACACACACACACACAGCAAAATGTTAGCATTCTGCTTCAGTCTGCCTGTTTATGATGTCATCGCTTACCTGCCAATAGAATGGGAAGGCACTGGACAGGACAGAACCAGGTCAGCAGAGAGCTCAGTGGTAGCTGCCTTGTTACACATACAGCCTTTCCCTTCCACATCTTGCCACATGACCCCTAGCTTCCAGCAGCTGGCCTGGCCCCTTCCCTTTCTACCCGGAGATTCAGTGGATATGCACATGCGCACAACCCCTATTCCAGAGCCTAGCCTGGCAAAGGCAGGCTAGGGAAGGCTAGGGGCAGAGTCAAGCCTCAAAGTAATTGGCTCCAGGCCTCTATCTGCGAACTCTCAGGTTTAAAGAGTCAAATACACCTGGCTTCTTCTTTCTAAAGCTCAGCTTTAACACATCAAATACACCTGGCTTCTTTTCTCTAAAACAAGTTTCCAACTGTTAAAAATAAAAATTTTATCTAATTTATTTTCTGCTCTCAAAAAAATCATATGATTGTTTATTGGGTATACAATTGTTTATTGGCTATGTTTTTATCCTGATCCAAATGTTTGATTCTTAACTTATGCTTTTGCTAACTCCTAAACAATTAAAGAAATGCTGTTTCTTCTGTCATTGGCTAACTTGGCTTCAACTACAGGCTTCCTGACTAGTGGGTTTGATACTTTTTTTAAAGTTATTCTACAATGTTCTACTATATTAACATTCATATGTTTACAATATTAAATGTTAAATCATTGCCTTAAGCCCTGTTCAGCCTAAAATTCTAAATGTAATAATATTGGTCATACAAAACTCTTCTGTTCTGTTATGGACTGCACTTTTGGACTATGTTTATGTTTCTAAGGCTGCAACTTAGCAGACATAAAACCTAAAGTCTCAGTCTTTAAGTATAAAGATAAACTATGAACAAGTTGTCTATTTAAGTATTCTTAAGCTAGAAAAGAGTGTGGTCTCTGCCATCTTAATTAAAAGGCTGAGTATGTGTCCTGAACCCCATATAAGGACTGGTAAAATCTTTACCCGACAGGCTCAGTTACAGCAAATTGCTCCAGGCCTTAGCCACTGGCCCTGAGGAAAAAAACAGAGGTCTGCATGCCCCTTTCCTGCCGGGGTCCAGCCTGAGCCAGCTCTGCCAGGGGCCTGTTTCAGATGCAGTCAAAAGGACACACGTCTCACAGATGCTGCAACCAGAATGGGATGCTGATCCCACAGCCTCAACTGTTGGCAAATTTGGGCTATGCATATCACTGCTCACATGCAGGCTTGTTCTCTGTGTGCAAAGCCACTGGAGGGTCAACCAGCACAGGAGCTGTAGAGATTTCCTGCCTTCAAGCTCCTTGAGCTAGTGGAGTACAGACGGCTCTTAAATTCAGCAGCCTCGCCATCCAGGGTAATGCTCCAGGTCTGTGTTAACCTCATATGGGCTACATAGTCACATGGCCAGCTTCTATCATGGGTGACTTCAGGTACTGTCCCAGTCCTCTTCAAATGCAGGAGACCAAACTTTTAACTGTCCGGTCTAGATACAGTTTACCTTGTTATCATTCTTTTAGCTAAAGGACAGTGACTCCTTACAGCAACTTTACCTATTGCTTAAAGCTTCCAAGAAGGTGTTTTAAAACGTGTTTAAAATTGGTAAATGCAAGTTATGAAGGTCAACACGTCTAAAGGATGCTTTACTTCTTCCTGTTGCTGTACTATTGTTGTATTAACTGTTCAGAGCATTGACACTGATCAATGGAGCTCTAGTTTATTAATCTAACTATAGAAAACATTCCACTATACGATCCTACCATAGTTCCAAGATTTTAAATTTCCTTTTGTTACTGTTCCACGGAGGCCAATAAGGCTTCCGCCTTTCCAAACTCACCCCAGACTCTTTGTGCTCTTAACACAACGTTCTTTCCCCAAGCCCGTGCTATGCTATTATGTCTCCTGCCCTTCTTCTAAAATGTGTATGGATCTAACAATGTGTATTTCACTGCAGATTACTAACAGTGATGATACTAAATTTATCTCCCCTTATGAACTCAAAAGGATTCTTGTACACTACAGAAAAAATCCATCTCCCAGGTCAAATGGAATCCAAATAAGTACTGTCAATCCAAAGCCTGAAGTTTCTCCCCTATCACCTATCTCTACGGGTGGGACTCCCCTCACCTGACTACCCAATTGCCACCTCTCTGTACCCAATACCAGCTAACAACCCTGGTCTGCATGACTGCCTGTTTCTTCTCACTAATCTACAACTAGGACATTTTTCACTGGGTGAAATCGCTGCTCCCACTACCGCCGTATCTGCTTCTGCTCCCGCCGCTACCGCTGCCACCGCCGACCATGAGAAACAGTGCATTCGCCATTTCTCCAGGCTCCTCTGGGATGCCTTCTGAGAATCTCAAATCCCTACATCCACATTAAAGGGCTTCTAAGCTTAGATGACTCTGTGACCAAACTTGGATGGATCCAAAACTAAACCATTTTGATTATTGCCAACAATTGGGTAAAAATGGAAGGAAGTTTCCATATCCAGACCTTTTCTTTGCTCTCCCAAAATTTTCACAAATTGTTAGAATTGTCTCAAGCCTTTTCTCTTTGCTCTCCCAAGAGTTTCAAATGTACACCTAAGGGAAATTTTCTCCCTAACCCACTAACTTTGTCTTCTGCCCACATATATATTCCAGTATCCTGCCAGACTTCCTACATCTGGGACATCATTAAAGCAGCTACCCACAAGTGCTCCCATCCAACCTCATAGATTGTGCCAGCTGGACATGCACTGTGCCTCCTAGCTGGACCTGCATTACTCTTCCCAGCTGCAGATGTTACCAGACCCTGGACAACAAATGCCTGTTCTTCCAGAACCTGGCCAACATTTCAGCCTTTTAAACCCCCTATCGCCACCCTACTGTCATCAGGAAGTAGTTAAGACAATTACTTCATCCCTTATCTATTTGCAAAAGTCTGAAAAGGCCCAGGAAAGATAGCTCCAGGTTCCCCCAGCACCCCTCAGTCCCTATCTGCTGCAGGACATGGCTGACATAGCCTGACCTCTACCTTGAACTTTTAGAGCAGAACTTTTCCTTCCCCTTCACTATATAATCTGGACGTTTTACTGCTATTGCTTTTTTTCTCTCTATTTTCTCCCTTTACATGGCAGCCAAAAGCTGCTTCCAGTGAACCTACATTTATACACATTAACTTACCTTATATAAAAACAGTCCAATGTTCCTCATTGCTTAATTACAGGAAAAGGTAGGAATGTCAGCATTCTGCTTCAGTCTGCCTACTTGTGATGTCATCGCTTACCTGCCATGAGGGCATGGCCCTGCCCTGGGCCATATAAAAGAACAAATCTCCACATGGTCCTCTCTCTCTACCCCCTTCTGCGCGTGCTCTCTCCCTCTCTGTCTCTCTGTCTCTCTGTCTCTCTGTCTCTCTGTCTCTCTGTCTCTCTCTCTCTCTCTCCCTCCCTCCCTCCCTCCCCCCATCTCTCTCTCACACACACACACCCCTCTCACTCTCTTCTCATTCTTCCTCTGTCTCTGTCTCTCTGGGGTACCCCTTTCTCCTCTCCTTCTCCCCCCATGCTCATTTAATAAACTCCTCTATAACATAGTATCTGCTGCCTGGTACCTTATTATTACCTGGTACCCTCTATCATTGCTTAATTCTTAAATATAAAATTGGTAGCCTATACCTTATTATACCTTATCACCTTATCTTACTGCCATAATTTTTAAATATAAAAATAAATACTACGAACTTTTACAGTTTTTAATTATTCAGTGCATAAATCCACCCTGGCCTTCTGTGAACACACCTAAATAGAGACCTGGTTTGATGCTAATGAATTTGTACTTCCTCCAAAATTTAGAAGCAGGCTAAGGAGGAAGATGACATTTCTGTTTTTATTACTAGTTCCTTCCAGGAAAGCTTTTGAATTTAGTCTCACCAGTTAGTTATTGTTTACCTAGGAAAATCTAAATTAAAACATAGAACACCCATTTGCACTTAATTTGGAAAATATTTACACAAAGTCATCATCAGCTATCACTGTCCAGTCCAAACCATTTTGCTGTGGCATGAGGTGGCATGGGGTGGCATGGGGTGGCATGGGGTGGCATGGGGCAGCATGGGTGGCATGGGGTGGCATGGGGAAGCATGGGGCAGCATGGGGCGGCATGGGGCAACATGGGGTGGTATGGGGCAGCATGGAGTGGCATGGCATGGCATGGGTGGCATGGGGCGGCATGGGTGGCATGGGGCGGCATGGGGCGGCATGGGGTGGCATGGGGTGGTATGGGGCAGCATGGGGCAGCATGGGGCGGCATGGGGAAGCATGAGGAAGCATGGGGAGGCATGGGGTGGCATGGGGTGGCATGGGGTGGCATGGGGCGGCATGGGGCAACATGGGGCGGCATGGGGCAGCATGGGGCGGCAAGGGGCGGCATGGGGCAGCATGGGTAGCGGCCAAAGTGGAGCCAGTTGACCTCCATAACCCTCAGCTCCTACCTGTACCTCTGTAGTCATTTAGCACGTGAGCGGAGGGGAGCAGATGCCCATGGCCTTATATATGTCTGTCCCCTGAGAATGGAGTCCCAGCGAAGGAATGGGCGTGATTTACTGCCACCTAGAAGGTCCTAATGAGCATGACAATAACTGTGGCCAGGATCTGCCCCCCACCCCCAGCCACCTGTGATGTGTGGACGCTGGCCTCTCATAAAATGGACCAGTGTCTCTCTCTCCATGCAGACCTGCCTCTAGAGTGAAATTCACCTCATGGGCGTCCTAGGAAAGTATATAAAAATAAATAAATTGTCTCATGGAGGTAGGGCTTGCATATCCCTGAGGCAAAATAATCAAGCAGAGGTCATCGCTCTGCTGTTTCATCGAAATTAAACAGTGCCTTCAGAGCCCTGCATCCTCTCAGATTTAAAGAGCTAAGAGATGCGTTTCCTCATTCAGCCACACTTGACTGTGTCACAAGCAATCCCAGAGTGGGGCGAGAAAGGGGTACCGGGCATAGTAAATGACCTCATGACCCTTGAAGCCGATGTCAGCTGACCAGGGCAGCCATTGGTTTGCATTCAGAGGCATCACTTCCAAGAGCAGAAAAGAGCTGGCAGCTTCCCCCTCCCCTCCTTTTCTTGGGAAATGTTTGTGACAGGAAGGAAGTGCACGTGCTGGGGGAAGGGCTGATCCCTTCCTCCTTCCTGTCCTCTCCCTGTCACTTCCCTTTTCCCTCCCTCCCCCTTCCCTTCATTCTTTCTTGCTTGTTCTTTACTGTGTTCTCTCTCTCCTTCTGAGAACCCTGGTCTCTTAAAGGGCTGTGTTTATACGTGTGATTGCATGGAGGGGAAACTGGAAACAACGCCAAGTCAGAAAGTACAGAATATCAGAGATTTTTTTTCCTGAGGCTCAAGGTGAACTGCCTGAGAAAATGCCAGTGATCAGTGGATGAAGGTGCTTTATGCTTAAATTCTAAATAAGAGAAGAACCAATGGAGAAAAAGAGTGTCTTAGAAGAAGAGGAAAAAAGCAAGCAAACAACAACAACAAAATAATAAACGAAGAGGTGTAACTTGGAGTCCGGCGTCTGCAATCCTAATCCCTGAACCTGTGGGTGAGAACTCACAGGGTCACGGTGACTTACAGATCTGAGAACACCGGAGAGTCTTAGATGGAGGCACAGTCTGGACGACCTGGGAGGGCCCCAAATGTGACCCCGCTGTCCTCCCAGTAAAGGCTGAGGAAGCCGGGTCATAGAAGAAAAGGGGAAAGGAAACCATGAACTAAAAGGTCTATCAGCTCATAGCGCTGGGGGAAGCTGTGTCACGAACTCTTCCGGAAGAAACCGGAAGCGAAAGCCTGCTGCTGTAGGCCCTTAAATTAGTGGCTGTTAAAGTGGCAGAAAGAAAACCAAAACAAACAAACCCAACCTAAAGAACTACAGAGGGCCAGATAGGAAAAATGGCAACAGAGCGCCAGTTAGGACCCAGTGGTGCTAGAATGCCACACACGACCTGTTAGATTGGTGTTTAAGAACACCTGATATTAAAGAGGCATTTCCTCTTCCTACAGAGAGCCAGTTGTCCAGAAGGCAAGATGTAGGGACGCCCTCGGCTTGCAGTTCCGGTACCTCTGCAGGGAATTTTATTCCTGTGTGAGAAGAGGTAGGTGCATCTGAACAGACTCCACGGTGCCAGCCAGCTTCCTTCTCCTGAGGCCCAAAGAGAGGCTGTTGGAACCCTTTTTATTCCCTTGGAGCACCGGGTAAGTCAGAAATCCTATCCATTCCCAAGGTAACGGCTGCTGTTACAGGCAAACCGAACCCCTCACCCATGGTCTACAAGGCAGCTACGCTCTAGGTCCAGACCACACTCAGCTTCGGGTTAGTCATCATGAATCTCTGTCTGCGCTCCCACCCAGCTGATGTCAGAGGCTGCTTCTGCGGCGGGAAGCAGAGCAGCGCAGAAGGGTCCTCCAGAAGGCACATGCCTCCGAGGTTTATGTTAATATTTTGCCTGTGGTTTCAGAACGCGGATGGAGTTAACATTAGTTTGCACGTTGGCTAGCCTTGCTGTCGCACGGGCATGAGTAACGCTCTTGTTAACAGCACTCAGTAGGACTTTCTCCCCGGCAAGCATCTTTCACTTCACTTCTGTCCCAAGCTGCAGGTTGTTCCTCTGTGGACTTCCTTTGTTACTTGGCTTTCCGTAACTGCGACAAACTGCCTGAGATAGTGAGCTTCCAAGAAGGTTTGCACTTTCAGAGGAGTCAGTCCCACGGCCGCATGGCTGTGCTGTTCTACTCTTGATTCACTGTGCAGTCTGACAAGAGCACGTAGCAGAGGAGCATCGTCTGTCTACGCAATAACAGCCAGGAAGCAAGAGAAGAGGCTAACGTCCTTCTACTAGGCTGCACCTCTAGAAGGTTCTGCCACCTACAAATCATGCCAAAGGCTGGTGTCAAAATTTAATATCTGGGTCTCTGGGGACTACTGAAGATTCAAACTATTCAGTATTGAATGTAAGCCCACTAGAATGTCACCAAAGCAGTTTCTTTGTAGATGCCATCTGGTCTAAGCAAGTCACTATCTCATGTCTCACATTGAGGCAAGGGTGGTCATAGAAATCTGGTTGCTTGCTTTCATTCCCGTTACATGCAGGAAGACCTCCCAATTTAGGTAGCATGTGATAGCCACCGGTACAACTCTCTTATGCATTGTTCATTTAGCACTGACTGTCCCCCACACAGACCTAGAGAACCTCTGATGACTGAGTCATTGATTCGAGGTATACACCCACCATGTGTTAAACAGAAGCCCTGTGCACTGAATAGCTCCTGTAGGCCAAGGGCAGCGAACTTGCCTCCATAGAGGGGGCAGAAGATGCTCAGTACTGGGAAAGAGCTGGCTCACAGCTTTCCGCTCTAAATAACTTCTTCATGTCAATTATCAACAAATGTCAGCAAATGAACAAGAACTGAATTATTTTAAGCTTTGTGAGAATTGTTCTATATTAAAAAATAGAAAAATGAGCGAAGTCATTACAGACAATGACACCCTTTCTCCATCTACAAAGCTCCTTAAGTGAAAATAAGAGCCTATAAAAAGAACTTACCAGCTCAAGGACATGTTCCTTTGGCTTTTTCTATCTCTTGAAGAAACTTGGCTCTCATTTGAGAAAAGAGCAAAGGAGGTTAATGAGTATCAATGAGGAAAGAAGCCAGTACCTCAGGTAATTATCCTACGGGTAAACTCTTCCTACCTCTCATGGTCAGGCAGAGTAAGAACTGCACAAGTTAGGCTAGACTGCAAAGTCTAATAAATCGGAATTTCACCAAGTAGGGCTTCTTTTTAGAGGAAACAAAGCCATGGTTTAACCCCAAGAAGTAGACTGAAAACCAGACGGTTACAACCCAGGAGATGAGAACGTGGCCTTCTCAAGAGGGAGCCACCAACAAGCGTTTCTGTTCCTGAATCTGTCTCTCTCCACGTCACAGGAGCTGTGCTCACCAATCCTTGAGGGACCTCCTGCTCTGTAAATGGTTCTAACATGGGTGTCCTTAGCTAATGGAAGGACAGATGCGCCCCCCCCCCCCCCCCCAGTCTCCATGCTAAGGGTTGTCCTGAGCACTCGAAATTCCTAAAACTTAGAAGAGAGAATGTCTGCCTGTGACTACCAGGTACGGGGCCTCATCAACGAAACAGGGTAAGATGGGGAGTAGCAGGACAGCTTTCAGGACTGAAGAACAGAAGGAGCAAAGCTAAATAAATGCCACAGAACATGTGAAAAGGATAATATTCACTGAAAAATAAGAGAACATTTTTATTTTAGAAAATTTTCAAATACATAAATGAAGATGTAAGTATTTCCCATAAATCTACACTGTTTTCCTTTATAGCTACATCTTGGTTACTATGACACTTGTTTCAGTGTGGTGGTTTGAGTGAGAGGTCCCCCCCTTTTATGGGCTCATATATTTGAATGTTTGGTCCCCCAGTTGGTGACACTGCTCAGAAAGGATTGGGAGGTGTGGCCTTGTTGGAGGGTGAAACTGCGGGTGGGTACTGAGGTTTCGAAAATACACACAATTCCCCATTAGCTTTCCCTGTGTGTCTTGTGCTCATGGATTGAAATGTGAGCTCCAGCTATTGCTTCCACGCCATGCCTACCTGCCTGTTGTCGTGTGCCCCACCATGGTGGCCGTTGACCCTTACCTCTTGGAAACCCTAAGTCCCAAATAACTCTTCCTTCTACAGGTTGTCATGGTCACGGTATCTCATCACAGCAATAGAAAAATAACTAAGACAATCAGTTAGTGAATCTGAACAGACCCAGGATTGTTGCCTAAAACCTGTAATTTTCAGGACTTCTTAGCTTTGCCAAGAGTTCTCTCCCTGTCCTGATGTTCCATCAAGACACATTCCATTTAGTCATCAAGTCTTCCCAGGATCCTCTTCAGCTATGATCATTCTTTTTCATATTTTCTTTAAGAGTGCTCCACCAACATTTGGTAGACTGCTTCTTGCCTTGGACTTGTCTGGTTTTTCTCATTAGAGTAAGGCTTGGAGTCTGGAGAAGAGCCACAGGTGTGAAACAGCCTTCTTATTACACACCACAAGAGGTACCCTAGTGGCATTGCTAATGTTGGTGTTGTCCTTGGCCTCAAGGCTGAGGCACTGCCTGTATAAGTTTCTCCAGGGTGACGTGACCTGTTTTCTTATGTGCTGTGCACTTTGGAAGAAGCCAGCTGCACAGTCCTGTGGAAAGTTGGGTTCCCACGGGTACGGATCTCCTCAAAGATATGTTCTTAATATGTTAGCACCAAGACAGCTGCAATGCCTGGTGTAAGGAAACTTCTAGCCTCCCCACCACAGTCAGTGCTATTGACTAAGCCCATGTTCTACTACCTTCCCAAGTTATAAGAAATAA
>OU015750.1:113842377-113868548 GCA_907169655.1 Acomys percivali
GTGTGTGTGTGTGTGTGTGTGTGTGTGTGTGTGTGTGTGTGTGTGAATACTTCACAGTAATTTCCTTGGAGGTCTGATATCTGTGGTGATTTGTTCTGGAATAGTCAGGCCAACTCAGAATTAATCTGATTCAGGACTGACCATGCCTTGCCAACTGGGAGCCCTTACCTGAATTTTTAGAATGCGACCTGCATGTGTGATGAAGATTGAGACAAAGAGACCCAGTGATTTGTCTTCAAGGCTCATAGTATGAGGAGATAAAAAAAAATACACAGAACATTACAGACCAAAAAGAGGCACAGTATGTAATGAATTTGCCATAGAAAGTGAGACCCTGCTGCTTGCAACAATGCAATCAATCCTAATGAAAACTTTCATGGCCAAGGCTGTCTAATCTTTACTGCTCCATGAGATCTTACATGCAGTACCTCATTCCTGGGTGACCACTGACGTACCTGGTTCTGCCACGCCATAAATCACTCAACCCACCAACTTAACAACAGCCTTTTTCAGGAGAGAGGAACCGTCATCATGGTGAAACTCTGTGTCTAGACTTCACTTACTTTTTAAGCAGTGACTGCCAAGCTTGAAACACCATAAAATATCCCATCTTGTCACAATGCCTCACCATTTCATCTTATTGCTGTGCTGCAGCTGTGTCCTCCAAGTTGGATATAATCACCATTTTCTTGAAGAAGAGCCATGTTGACCTACATGAAACCCTTACAAGATCAAGCCAGTTAACACTTCATGTGGATGGAGGAAGAAGGTGCCAGACTCCCAAGACTTTAGGTATTTTGAATAAGTCTTCCTGAGGATCTTTCCCCTTAAGGCTCCAAATGCTGATATATAAAGTTGTTTAAAAGGGACATCTTGGTGGTAGAACCTCCTGTGAGTCACCCTAGGCCCTGTAAGTGACTCCGGGAAACTCACTGTTAAACCACAGGGGACTTGGTCCATCTTTCCTTTGCTCTGTCATTGTCCTCTCTGCCTGGAGAGACTAGATGCCCCCCCCCCAGAAAATCATGCAATGTTCTATGTGTCCTAAAAAGACTTGTTTTATAGTGAATGTGTAACTTCTAAGGAATAATCAACACAGTTTTAATCTTTGGCTTTAAAATGTATGCTTACATAGCAATACATAGGAATATTTCATACATTACAATCTGAATAAGTGAAAATTGTATTTTATAGAATAAAAACAATTCATGTACTTACCTTGATTTGTTTTCTAATTTATGAATAAAACTTTTATCTATTTGGATTTTTTCTATGATATTTAATACGATATTGTTATACTTGGTAAAATATACCCTTTCAGGATTTATACATTTAGAAAATAAGGACACAATGTGCACTCCATGTCTGGAAAATACATTCTACACACATTCAATGAGAAATCACTGTCTTAAAAGATGAACAGGCCCATTTCAGTTCATGATACAGCACTTAAAATATTTGATGTTCTGTATGTTAGAATAAAGTCTAATTATAAGTAGATTTACAGCATAGCTGTAAACAAGACACTGTCTCTCAGTTGTCCCAACTTCCTTACATGAGAATCCAAGTGACTGGAGAATCCATTTTGGGGTGAGTGATGTGTGGCCTTGCTGCCTCCATTGCCCTCCCTTCTTGTGCCTGCCAGTGTGCTGAGGCCATCTTGCTTCCATTTCTTCCTTGTCCATTTGCTTTCCAGCTGCTGCACACATCCCATCCTCCCCACTCCCTTAAGGAGCTCCTCCGGCCTCCACACATCCTGCTCTGTCTGCAGCACTGGGCACGCCAGGTTCATCTCCTCAGGCCTTCCTCTCTGTCTCCTCATGAGCTCACTGGGCTCCCATTGCTTCTCCCTGGCTTTGCTGAAATTGAATTGCTTTCCCTCCTCTCTCCCTCAGCAACCTCCTGCCCATCCTATCCTCCTTAGACCTCTGTTGTGCTGTTCAGATCCACGCCCCTGCAGGGTGAGTGAGAACTGCCTTCTAGCAGCCCATTTACCCCGCCTTGCTTTTGAGTCCACCCTGGGATATAGTCACCAAAGCACAGACCTGATGATATTCTCCTTCTTTGGAGTGAATATCAGAAGTGTTTCCTTCCTATCTGCAGAGTAAGTTAAAGATGATAGACAGATAACGCTGGGATGCTGGCCTTTGAGAAAAGTAGTGATATAGACTGAGTACTGGCCAGATCTGGGGGTAACAAATGAGAGACAGATGATTGATAGGTAGATGTAAGATAGATGATGATAGACAGACAGATAAAGGATAAATAGAGGATAGAGGATAGACAAATTGATACATGATAGATAGATAGATAGATAGATAGATAGATAGATAGATAGATCAAGGAAAGATGATAGGCAAGAGAAATCAAGGATCTATAAATAGATGATAGATGGCAGATAGATATGTACATAGATGATAAATAGATATAGATAGATAGATAGATAGATAGATAGATAGATAGATAGATAGACAGACAGATAAAACAACCAGGTGATACATCATAGATTAGATAAAAAGATGACAGTGAGGTAATAGATGATAGATAGATAAGCAGACAGAGAGATTCGTTGGTTCCACACAGAAAAAATTAAAAATGAAACCTTTTTTTTTGCCACTACCTCTTGGTCTGTCTAATCTTAAATTTTAATTTCTCCTGTTCCTTCCTCAAAGGTCCCCCATCATAGCTCTATGTTAACCCTAGGACGCTGCCCTTGAGATCCCTATGGCCCCTCATACAGTTCAGAAGCAGCAGTTGTCCGCTGTAGGTTTTCCCACAGCTCATCCCAAAGGGCTCTCCTCTTTTCATAGTTGGGGCCTCTGTTCCCAGCAGACTGATTGGCAGGTGGTGGGGGGAGGGACAATAAACAAGGGCTAAGGTCACCAGAAGCATCTGTTTGGAAGTGGCTTTTGTGCTAGGTGCGGAGAGAAGATGAAACAGATGAAACACCAAGTAGAGTGAAAAGGCCCTTGCTCTTAGGCAGCTTTACAGCGGCAGAGCAGGAGCCGACTACTGGCGAGTGCCATTGCAGTGCTCCGCCATCAGCCAAGGAGTAGCAAATGACTCATGCCACTGTTCTGGAAAGTTTAATTGTCAAAGAGGTCTATGTCACGGTGATCCCATCTCTTCCTTCCCCTTCCTAGAGAATCAAAAAAATCAAGGGATGGGAAGTGACGTCCCACAAGGGCTTGGCTTTCTGGGGTGAGCAGCCTTCATGGTTGCCAAGAGCACACTTGACTTCAGAGTGTAACTTTAGCACAGCAAAGACAACCTCAAGTGAATTTCCATAGCGCTAGACAGACACATGCTCACTGCACATATGTACATGCCCTCATACAAGCAAATGTACACACATTCCCACAAGTGTTCATGTTCCCACACACAAGTCTCCATACCTCGTGCACACACTCACACACAGACACACACCTGTGTACATTTCCACATGACTCCTTTCATGTCACACACCTTCATACCTTGTTCACACAGGTGTATAAGCACGCATAAGACACATACGTTTATACACTTGTATATACAAAAAACACATTCACACATGTATGTTATACATACACACAGACAGGCGTATATTTACATAAATAGATATATGCACACAGGAGCACATATTCACACGTTTGTCTACTTGTTAATAGATGTGCACCCATATACAAAAACACAGTGATGGAGGCACACATGTATACACATAGGTACACATGCTCAGAGGAACACAGATGTACTGAGCTTACATCTGCACATGCTCACACACATTCCTGCCTCTGGGCAGTGTGAACTCAATCCTGGTTCTTCCCTCAACTAGTAAAAGGTCAGTTTCCTCTAGAGTGTGAAATAGGAGACAAGTGTGGTATACTGTCTCAATGTTCTGATTGTTTTCATTCCAGCAAAATGGAAAGTCTCCAGGAGTGTCAGTTTCCTACGGAGCCCTGCTCTCAGCAAGAAGCCTTCAGGAGGAGGCTGCTTGCAGGATTCTGTCTCTGGACTCCTCGACTAGGAAATGTCACCACCCACTGGTGACTGAAATGAGCCACACAACAAACACTGCAGGTTAAAGATGACAATGTGCCATCGTATCGCAGCATCTCAGTCTGAGCTGCCATTGAGAGTAACCTCCCTGTGAGCATGCCTTGTGACCATGCCACATGACTCCCAAGGCACACACTTGCCATGAGTGTCAGGAGAGCTGAGTGGCCCATCCCTGATGCTCATCATCTCCATGCCTGCCTGTGGACACTCTAGTACAAGCACATGGGACTTCTGGGATGTCAGCAGAGGACACATTTCCCCAAGAGCAGGGTTTCCCACATCCCTGCTGGCATTCTGACAGAGGGCTCACAGCAAGAGTGTAGGGTTTGCTTCTCTCATCAGCTGCCCAGCCACCTACCCACTGCATGGAAATAGCTCTCTCCAACTATGAAAACCAAAAGTGTACATCTTCCTTCTGAAATGGAATTCACTCATTGTTTTTTTTTCTCTCCTGAAGATGGCAGACATGAGTCCATCTTTGGGAGAAGCCATGGACTGGTGACCACAGCCCTACACTAAGATTTCATCATTTTTCTCCTTGTTCACGGTATTTTTCACAGTGCTTCCATGATTCCTTTCCATTTCTGTCTTTGCTACAATGTGATGAACATTGTACCATAGAGTAGCACTGTGTCTATTTCAAGTAGGCTGGCCCTCTGGAAGCCCGGGATCAATTAGCCATGGTAGGAAACACTCAGGGTGAGCCTTGCAGACTGCCGACACACAGATCCTAAACTACACAGGCAACAGCCATGTACACAGCATTCACATATATGATGTACTCCAAGCAATTGAGAGATGCTTTAAAGTCAATGAGGATGTGCTTGGTTTGTATGCAAATGTTCAATCACTTCATGTACGAAACCTGTGCATACACTTTGGAATCTCAAGGCAGAGATGCCCTGTAACTAGTTCCCCACAGAAACCAAGGTATGACTGTCCATGACAAGGATGCTTCATTTACAACAAACCTAACATCAATCCTGAGTCTTCCTTCAAAGTATGCAAAAACACGAAGTCTTAAAATCTCAATTAAAAATCTCAACTAAAAAGAAAGCTGGACATAGTGAGTAAGGTTTCTGATCCTAGCACTTGGGAGGCTGAGGCCAAAGGATCACTTCAAGTTTCTCAGCCACTTAATGAGTTTCCAACTACCTTGGACTATGGGGTGAGATCCTCTTTCAATAGGAGATTGATAGGTAGGTGGATGGATGGGCGGATGGGTGGGCGGATGGATGGATGGATGGGCAGATGGATGGATCGATGAACGGATCAATGAATGGGTGCAGGGAGGGATGGATGGATTCTGAATAGAATCTTTTAGAGAACACACTCACATAAATACAGAAAGTAAACTATAGGTTGAACATCCCTAATCCAAAAGTATGAAATACCAAACACCTCAAAGTCAGAGATCTCTGAGTATTAAGGTGACATGGAGAGAAACTTTCACATGACAAAACTATTTAATGCACAAATTTCTCAAAATAAAATCTGTAAAGTTACCTTTAGAGTATGTGGATAAAATACGCTAAAACATGAAACATAAATCTCATGATCAGAGCCATCTCGTTCATGAGGTATGCCAATATATAAATAAATCTCTTTATATAAACATTCAAAAATTCCCCAAACTCCAGAACTTGAAATAATTCTGGTCCCAACATTTTGAGATAAGGACTTCTCCTCCCCGAAATTATAGTCCTTTGATCTGAAGCTAGAAAATGCTGAGGAGCTGAAGACGTGGAAAACGTACAAGAGCAGCAGTCATTTCAACCACTACCTCACCCTTAACAGCATCCGCATTTCTGGCATCTCTGCCTGCGGTCTGTCCTTACGTGGGGAAAAGCACATACTGGAAAAGTGTGCCAGCATCCACGCGTTCTCCCCCCTACTTCTCCCTTGTTGATCTTTGCTGCTCACTGGACCTCAGGCCTAACTCACCTCGTAGTTGGTCCTGTGGTTTGAGGTTTTGGGGCCAGGCACTCATGCTATTGTCTCTAACCCTCTTCAGCAGCTGGATTCTTACAGTCAGACCAATCTCAAGTGCAGATACTTATTTTTATGTTGTTAGTACTGAAATAATAAAACGTAGAGCCATGTAGCACAGAAGACACAGGGCCGTGCTTGTTATTCTTTCATAGTTCTACAGATGATGCCACTGACTGTGAGGTTGTATGTAACTATACGTTTGAGCCTCATATTTCCTATAGAGAGCGCAGGATATCAGGATTGAGATATGTGCCATTTAGAGATGCCAATGTCACACTCAGCTCAAGAATCCAATACCGTGTGTGTCTGTCTACAAACTGGAGAGCCAGAGAGAAGCTATGAGGGATCTCTTTTTAATTAATTTTGATTAAGTATTCAGTGGAACACATTTATATTTCCCAACATACAAATTCTAATGAGTCTGTCTAACACGTATGGTTTCCGCTGTTAAATTGTATCCCTGTAGCAGTTTCCTTTATCAGAAAAATGAAGAGGGTTTATTGTGTTTTAAATTTATGTTCATTGCTGAATTGATGTCCAGAGGGCATTTAATAAATGCCTCTTTGTAGATATAAAACAAATGGATGAGTGGACAAAGATTTCCCAGAAGCCTATCTGAGGAATGAGTCCACTGCTATGGCCTGCCTACTGATTCCTCAGAGAGGTCTGACCTGATGCCATAGTCAGGGCTTAGGCACGCACTGTGCTTGCTGTACAGTGCCTCTTTGATACCTTACTCAGCCATGACCAAGGAAGTGCAATAGGGATGCTTGACAAAGGTTCGGCTTTTTTTTTTCCCATGCTTATTTTTACATACAAACTTTAAATAGGGTTGTCTGCCTGAGCATGTGGGTGGGCTGTGTACTAGAGCCTGGGTAACTGTGGTGGCAGGAGTGATAAACGTCTCCCATAGGTGTGGGGACTTGAACACTTGGCTCCCTAGCTGTGATGCTGTCTGGGGAGGTTTATGTAGTCCAGTCCTGCTGCAGGAAGTATGTCACTGAGGGTAGGGTCTGAGATTATATGGGCATGTCTTTCTTCTAGTTCTTTCTCTCTGCTTGCTGTTCCAACATGTATGTTTTCTCTCGCCTTGCTGCTCTTCCTGCCATGCCTGCTGCTTGCTGCCATGCCTCCTTTCCATGATGAGGAAGTTCTAACTCAAGAGAAACTCTCTCCCTGAGGTTTCCTTTAGCCATGACATTTTAATCACTGCACTAGGAGGTGGTGGATACTGTAACCTAACAGTGGCTACAGTCCCCCCTCAAACAGTCATTAACTCCCAGTACGTCCTGAAGGAGTGTGAGTCTTCATGAGCCCCACCTCGGCCAATAATGGAGCTGTGAAGAGACCATTCCTGCAGACGGGGCAGATTCACCCTTCCGTTTCCCATGTGAACACTGCCCATGGATGGACACACGCATACAGATGTTACGTACCTCTGCCCATGAGGCCTTTGAGAAGGAAAATACACAAATAAAATGTTTCTATGTATAATAGTCTCACCTAGAAACACATAGGAGGAAATGGTATCACTGAGTGAAGACATCAGGGGATTTTGAGCAACTAGAAGTTTTTGGAAAATCCAGAACGCTGAGGAGGAGGGGGGAAGGTCACCCAAAATGACTTCTCTGGGAGAAGACATGAGGAATCCACTGAGGCTTCACCTAACATGAATGTGTCCAGTGGGGCACTGTGGGAGAGTCCCACATGAGACATGAGAGTCCCAGGCTAAACTGCACATTGGATGCTTCTGAAATTCACATACACCAGAGGTGAGAGACTGACCGACTGCGAGGATCAGCCAGTGCAGCACAGATCCCCACAAGCTAATTTTCAGTACATACCACATGGTATGTGCATTCCAGGCATTGCTGAGATTGCTCCATCACACACTAAAATCATTTTCCAAGGACTCAAACAAAACCATAAATAATTTTCTTGCTTAAGAAAAAAAATTAAGCCCAGAACACTTTATTCGCTGGTAACCTGTTCAGACATTCAACAATTTCAAATTTACAATACACAGCAAAAAAAAAAGTACCAGATATGCCAAGAGACAAATATGACTCATGCCCAGAAGAAATTACATTTTCTATTTATATTTTTGATAGATTAAGGGAATCAAAAGCTCATTTTGTGTACCTTCTCAATGCCATGGTCCCAAGACACATTCTTTGTATTAAACTCTACTTTTGCCAGGAGGATAATAAATCATATATATGAATGCAGCCAGCACAAGCCAGGAAGCCATGCTTTCACCATCTCTCTTAATAAATGTAAATTTGGGTTGTCCACGGCTTTCTAAACCTGGACAGCCTCACACAAACTCCTTTAGAGAGCTTTGGTCACAGCTGTTTCGTTCATCAAATGTGCTTTGTCTTTAAGAGCTTGCTCTTTGGGGGTGGGAAGATGGTTCAATGGGTAACGTGCTAGCAGAGAAGCTGAGTGTGGATCCCAGGACACACATAGCCCTGCCATGAGAGGCTAAGATGGGAGAACCCTCCCGGGCCGCCGAGCCAGCACATACAGAATACAACCTGTCCTCACACAAGGTGAGAGACCAGGCAAAACACCAAGGATATCCTCTGACTGCTACATGCAGATCAACACTACACTACACACACACACACACACACACACACACACACACACACACACACACACACACACAATCTTGTTATTTGTTATTTGAGTTCAATGTGAGCAGCTGTTTGGCATTCAAATTGGTGAGTTCCCAGTGTGGCTTTGGGCAGTGTGGCGTCCAGCAATGTTCTTCAGCTTCATTGTATCAAAGAGCTTGTCAAAGGCCTCCTCAACAAATGTCAGGCTGGTCACTTTATACATGGACGCTTAGGAAGCTACCGAACACTGATGATCACCCTCTACACACAAAAGATGGTCTTCGGACATCAGCAAGCCCTTTTGCATCACCAGCCAGGCGAGCAGTAAGCCTTTCCTGTCTCTTACGTCTGCCCTTTTTGCTGAGGCTGTATGCTGGTGCTTGGCCAGGATACAGAACTTTGAATTGTTAGATAAAACCTAATTCCTTAAATGAGGTGTGTGTTAACTGCACCTTGGGAAATACATGAAAGCTGTACCTTTTCTTCTTTTGGAAACAGTTTCTAACAGATCATGCAAATGAGCATGGGTTTTTAGGCTGTGGAGGAGACAGTGCTGGGACACACTGGCTTTATCACTCTGCTCCTGGCCTTGCTACACACTCACCGGAAGCATTCTGCCTGATTACAAGGGCCCAAATCCATAATGAAACTTGACTTGAATGAGCCGGTGATGGTTGGATGGAAAACAGGCAACATGATCTGTCCGAATACACCCGACGCCATGGTCTGCTAGTATATGTCACAGTGTGATACACACTGCAAGGAGAAAGTTGCCCTAATTTCCCAGCCAGATATATGGGCTCTCCAAGGTGTGACAGCCTACATGATCAGTACCAAATGTCCAGAGAAGGTGGGAGGGACCCCTGAGGTGCTGTGGGCTTCTGGCATTTACTGAGTTTTGTCAGGAGAAGTTCAGTAGTGCAATGTTCAGACATCAGGGTTAAGTGAAGATGTGCAGACAAAAGGTGCAGAGTCATAAGAGGTGTAACACTGAGTATGAGAAGGGTGGTTTGTATAGGGTCATATATCATTTTATTTGAATTGTTCCCCATTTAATATGTAATTACGGCTTTACTGCCTTTATGCCAGAAAAGTGGCTCGGCTGAGGCCTTCTCTTCTCTGAAACCTTGGAATGAACCAGTGGGAGGCACAGCGCTACCTTATTTAAGAGGGTTCTCAGCTGCTGAGTTTTGCATTACAATCTGCATGGAGTGGGAAATTTTTCTCTGAAATGAGTAAGAAGACAAGATGAAATCAGAGAAGAACCACTTCCCCCAGCTACCGCCCGGGGCTCCTCGCTTACGTCTGTGAAATGTGCAGCAGCCCTAATGAAAACCTTTGGCAAGGAGAATCAAAATTCAAGTGCAGGAAAAGCTGTCAGCTGCTTGGCCCAAGAGCCCTGTAATATTAACCTCTGTGCACGTGTAAATGGCGCCTCCAGCCGTGAGAGGACTGGGTAAGTGTGCCCCTCACCTCAGCCTGGGCGAAGCCAAGAACCGCTTTGCATTCAGAGCGCTTCTCAATTATCTTGGCCCAGGTGGGACTGAAATGGCCGGTCCAGCAAGTGTATTAAAGCCATGCAATGTTTAGGATAATCCTAAGTTAGGAGCCTGAATTATATGTGACCAGAATTGTCAAATAAAATTCAAGGTAAGAAGCTTGAGAAATCAGCTTGGAGAGAAATAAGGAGAAACACAAAGGAGGCTGAGATTCTCATGTGGACTCTATTCCCTGCAGTGTCCCGGCCACACCGCTGAGCTCACTAGCAGGCGCAGTGAAGGGGTCTCTGTCAAGTGCTTCTGATCAGAGGATTCCAATGACACCGCCCCGGAGGAAAGGCGAGGGAAATTCCCCTGCTGCAAGTGCATTGAGAGTCAGCCTTACGAGCAAGCTCTGGAGTCCACAGGGCAGCAGGGGAGCAACGCTGACGAGGGCCCAAAGCTGGCCAAGACGCCAGACATAAGGAGTCCTCCGCATCGTGTGAGGTGGTGAGTGTGCCAATTAGCATAATTTTAGCCATAATTTTACAATGTATATCAAGTCATTACAGTGTATCCCTTGAATGATATTCCAAGTTGTTGATTACACCTCAACAAAATGGGTGAGGAAAAGCAAAGATAAGTTGTTTTCCCTTCACCAGGAAAAAGTTCCGATTTCCCATTTAAGACAAAAGGTGAAATTTTATTAATGCTCTGTGCTCTTAAAATTAAGTTACATGAGCTACCGACAAAGATATAACCTAGTAGCCAACGATAGCTTCTGCTTCTGTGTGGTCTGTTTAGGTGACCACACAGGTGTAAAATACAAAGAGAACTTGCTAAATCACAATCTCACTTAAGTACTATCTTGAACACCTGTCTCTTTGTCCCTCCCTCCCTCCCTCCCTCTCTCCCTCCCCCTCCCTCCCTCCCTCCCTCCCCTTTCTTCATACTCATCATGTAACTATATGATGTATTTATAACTAAAAATGTAAGCATTCAGTTGTAAGGGCAAGCTTCCTCCACAATGTAGTAATTGCATCTAGATTTCCCTGACCTTGGCCTTCCCTTCCATTCTGCGCAAGCATAGGGAACTCTTTAAGTGTTGGCAGTGCCACCTCTGGCCATGCTGGAATCTAACCAGCAGGGCAGTGGGGGAGCCCTACAGAAAGTAGCTCTGTACACTGTGAGTCCACAAGGGTGTGTTCCTTAGATGTGCTGCAGAAGAGGGGGAGGTTAGGTTTGAACACGCAGACCCCAGGACCGAAGATACTGGGCAAAAATAGAAGCCAGGCATACAGTTGAAAATGGTGGTTGGGACATATCCCGCCTCTCCTTCTAAAACTCTATGGGATGAGTTTAAACAGGAACTAGAAGGATGGGCCAAGCAGTAAGATCTTGACAGGAGAGGCAGGACAGAGGATTCAGTGCAAGAGCACCAACGTGCTCCCTGAAAGCTTGGGCTCAGTTCACAGCACCCACATCAGATGGTTCATAACTGCCAGCAGGTTCAGCCCCAAGGAGTCAACGCCCTCTTCTGTGCTCTTCAGCCAAAGACACACACACATGCACATGCACACGCACACGCGCACACACACCAGTAAATAGTGAACTAAAATAAATTTGATAGAAAACCACAGGATTTGATGAGCTCAGGCCACTTTTAAAAGATAAGTCAGTGACATTTCTTGCCCGACCGAACACTGACTCTTGACTACTCTCCTTTGCATGGCTATGCACTTTCTTGTTGACCCGCTTTTAGCAAGGAACCCACCTGAGCCAGCCTGTGAAGGTCAGAGTCTGGCTCAGACACAAGCACTTCTGTCCAAAGTCACAGCCTTCCTCTCTTTATCGATGCCTCCCCACAGACACAGAGCCTCCACACAAAAACAGAGCCTCCCCCTCCCACACACACACAGAGCCTACACACACACACACACACACACACACACACACACACAGAGCCTCCCCCCCCCAACACACACAGAGCCTCTCCGCACACACAGAGCCTCTCACAGACACAGAGCCTCCCCACAGATATAGAGCCTCCCCCCCGACAGCCTCCCCCAACACACAGAGCCTCCCCACACACACAGAGCCTCCACACACACACAGAGCCTCCCACACACACACACAGAGCCTCCCCCCCACACACAGAGCCTTCCCCCATACACAGAGCCTCCACACACAGACACAGAGCCTCTACACACAGACACAAAGCCTCCCCACCAACACAGAGCATCCATAAAGACACAGAGCCTCCCCACTGACACATAGCCTCCACACACAGACACAGAGACTCCCCACACAGACACAGAGCCTCCCCACACAGACACAAAGCCTCCATACAGACACAGAGCCTCTCACAGGTTCTACTCTGCTCACTGTTGGAAACTGCACGTTCCTTAAAGAAACTAAGGGGAAAAAGACCAGCTGCTTACTGCTCACATAGATTCCTACTGGAGAAGAAGAGGAGGTGAAGGGAAGTGGGGAGGGGGGGAGAGAAAGCAAGGAAGGAAAGAAGGGGAAGCAGCAGGGAGGGAAGGTGAGAGAGCCAGGGAGGCTGCTCTGCCCTTGTTAGGAGGGAGTGACAACCTGCTGGGGACTTTCCCCTCCCTGGTGGTGATAGAGCCCACAGTGACAGTGGCTACAGAGCCATATCCATGCTGCACAGTAGTGTCCGCTGCTGCCGAGCTGCAGAACTGTGGGTTTGGCTCAGGAACAGCAGCTGTGCAGGTGGGTGAGGCTCTCCCCAGCCTCGAAGGAGGCAGCGAGTTTCCTCATGTCCTCCACTAGCCTTGCCTTCCGGACTACTTTTGGTGGGATACTCGCTCTCACACCATGTACCTCAGATAACAGTAATGTTTCCTCAGATGTGAATCCTGGGACTGGCCATGTGACCCGAGATAACTGGGAGGACAAATGACCTTGTCGCCAGAGTGAAGGGCAGACACTGAGAAAATCATTGCCAACGATCATTGGAGACAGGAGCCTAGTGAGAAGAAATAGTCACCGCCTTTTACCATGACAGTGATGGTGAGACGTAAAACTGTGGGTCCATGGTGTTACAATTTGAACTCATGAAAAACTTTTGAGATTTGGTCTGTCACAATGTGAATGCGCCTAGCACTGCTCAACCGTACACATACAAAGTATGAACAGGAAAAACATTTATAGGATTCCTAATCGTTTCGTGGTCCTTCTTGCTATATGTGGTTTATTGTATATAGGCATAATAATATAAATGTATACGTAAAGGTAAAAATTTCTAAATTTAAAAAAGAGAAACCTTGGGAATAAGCATGTTTCATCACAATTTTCTAAAACCACAGATTGTGCCAGCTACTTCCAAGAATCCTGAAGTCCCCAATCAAGGTACAATCAGAGAAGAATGCAATTGCTCTGTGAAGCCTCATGTCTTATCAACACGGCAGAGTAACTTGAAATCATGCCCAGACCTAAATGTTACTGTCGTGTGATTATATTGTGATTTGAATTTACCGGATACCACGTAAATTCTTACATAAAAATTCAGAATATTGACAGGGATAGACAGAGAGTCTGGGGATGGGGGAAGAGCACCCAGGGCCATGTGGGAAGATTGTAAAGTCCCTTTGTGAGAACCTGGCCACTTTTGAGGGAAAGGATTCTCTACTTCTACAGGGATGGTGAAAAAGACTTATGCCATTGTGTGTTGGGCACTGTGGCTAGACAACCCTCTGATAGCTGAGCCCCAGAAGCCCTGGCAGTGCAATATTGTCCCTGGAATAAGACAGTCTCTTGGTGAAATATGTCCTTCATCTACATAACCAGAAGCTGGAAAGCCAAAGTCTGGCTTGTGTACAAGAGAAGGTACATGACTCATTGTGAGCATGGTTGAGTAACAGCACTGCAATGGTAAGGGCCCCAGCTTCCCCAACCAGAGCATAGATCTGTACCAAGGCCTTGCCCCACCTGGTTTCCTCCCTGTTTCCCTTTTATCAAGTTGCAACAATGTTGTTAAAGGAAGTGAAAACTGTCTAGGCATCGTGGTGATCACAAGACACAGGCTCCAGGTAACACTGGGAGGCCCGGGGTCAGTGTTCTCATTGGTCAGCACAAGGGTCTGAGGAAGTTGGTGAAGAAAGAGCTTTGGTCCAACTCCAACTCACAGTGAATCTAGGGGCTCTATGAACTCCGGTGCTCACAGCTCCCATGTTTGTTTGATGTTTGGTTTCTAAGCAAAGTTAAAACCAACACACCATCAATGGCTGGAAGATTTCCTCTCTGGCTCCCAGGCCTATGAAATGAGGATTATCGTAGTGGGAAGACCTCAGGGAAAGCCTCTGAAATAACCGCATATATTAGAATAAAGACAAGAGCTACGCCGTATGCCTAGGGGACTGTAAATCTTAGTGTCACCATGGAATACCTAAAAGGTTTGGGGGTGGTCACTATTCATATCAAACTCTGCTTTATCTGCCAGATATTTTTCAGAGAGCAGAAAAACTTTGGGAGAGTCACTATGGATGACAGTGACTATAATTGTCACGATTGTAGGCTGCCCACTTCCCTGGGTGGGAACTTCTCCCTCGGCACTTAAACCTAACTGTGGGTGTGTGCTATTGGTCTGGTGAGACATTTTCCTCACACCCATCTAGCTATGCCTAATAGCTTCCATGTGTCTTCCACTGGCAAAGACATGGTGTGCTTCACTGTCTGTGTGAGGCCGCTCCTTATCATTTTGACAGGAAGTCTGAGAAAACCCACCTAACGAAGGAAATTACAAGTGTGTCTATTGGCTGAGTTTCTCTTCATAGTGGCTGCTTTCCTTGTGTATAGGCCCAGTGAGGCAAGAAACAGTGTGGTGGAGGACAAAGAGGAAAATTAAGAGAACCAGGGAAAAATACATGCTTCAAATACGCGCCCTATGCCATACATCTTTCAAAAAGGCCCGCCTCCTAGTTTCCACCCCCCCACCCCATAATGCTATCAAGCTAGGAACCCATGGATGGTCTAATCCATTGTTTAGATCTGAGTTCTTACTATGACCCAAAAGCTGAGCCCTTCAACAATTTTTTGGTCTAAACCTGTTGCCCGGTGTTCCCTTCCCCCTGAGGTAGTGAGGCTCAGTGGGCCATGAGTGCATGCACAGTAAACACACCTGGGAACAGCTTCTAAAAACTGGTTCTGTCTATTGGGGGAGGGGGAGAAGGTATTTATGCTCCTAGGGAGGTAGCCAGGGTCTCTGGGGCAAGATTTGTGTGGCCATGTACCATTTGGCCAAGGCAGGGGTCTTGGAAGATGCTTCACCTGCATCCTGAGGGCTGTGGAGGAGGGTCTTATGAGGCCAAACAAGGCCCGAAGCCTTCTAACTGTCAGAGTGATACATTCTTACTGGGGGTTGACGGTGGGAGAGCCAGCTTTATGACAGCAGGTTGGGAGGGGGGAGATAGCCAGCTCCATCCTCATGTTTGAGGTATCCAGGGTTGGAGCTCCCTCAGCCCTTCCTCTACAGCCCTACGCCATTACAGGTCCCACACAAACCGTCAACACATGAGCCTATTTGTGAGGGAACTTCCTGTACAAACTGTAATAGGACCTAACAAAAGATGTCACACCTTGAATGCCATCATCCATCATCTTCAGAAAGTAGGCTCATCCATCACAACAGCTCACTATATTAGTGATATTATTTGTGCTGACTGGACCTTGTAATCAGGAAGTGGCAATGACTTGAACGTCTTCTGGAAACATGTATCCAAGGGGCTGTAGCAGATCTCCGAAACACAGGTGAACTGCCCAAACAGCTCATCGTTCCCTACAGCCCTCCTTCTCACTGACACTGAGGGGCTTGGTATGCCGCCTAGAGAAGAAAGCCATGCAGAGGCAGTCCATCAGTGACCCTCCACAGTACACAGCTCACCATAGTATACTCTGCTGATCACACTGGACTGTTGACTTTTCCAGGGCTGAAGGTGGACAGTTATCATCTCGGTCAGCTTGAGTGGCTGAAACAAAACTACCATGAGCTGTGGAGTGTGGGAAATCCAAAGGCAAGGCCTTTGAGGAGTTGATGTTCAGTGAGGGACAGTTCCTCATTCACCAATGGCCACCTTCTGGTATTCTTGCCTGGTGGGCAGAGGCCTAGAGAGTTCTCTGGGACGTGTGTGTGTGTGTGTGTGTGTGTGTGTGTGTGTGTGTGTGTGTGTGTAGATTGTGGTATCAGTCTTAAGTATTGTGCCACTATGGCCCATTCACCCATAAAGACAGAGTTTAATATGTGATTTGGGGAGCCACACAGACATTCCACCCACAGCAGACATGGGTCTACTCTGATACACAATGCACGGACACTTTGCCCTGATGGAGAGAGATGGGAAAGGAAAGGTGGGAAGATGAAGGACACAGATGGACCCCAAGTGGGCATAGTGAAAAGCTTCTATGGCCACCCAGTAAAGAGGACACCACCACCCCCGAAAGAAGGCTCTCAGGAACTGAATGGACAATCTGAGGGCCTGTGGCTATTGCTCATCTCCATGTCTATGCTGTGTTTGCAGAGGCCTGGATAAGAAATGACAGTGGCATCAGGGAACAGGCCTTCGCAGGACCTGACAGCTGACTCCTCACCATGGGTCATCTGGTTAGAGACTCTACCAACTGTCTACTCCGCCAACTTCAGAGTCTGTCAAAGCCTCCATGTGGCATGGGTCCCAGGAAGTACAGGCAGCCACCTGTGGCGGCTTGATTATATTTGGACCCTGTATTTTGTTCCTCACAGGGAGCACAATTATCTGGATATAAATGTGCTTTCTCTGTCCGGGTCCTGCCAGAGGCACCATCCCAGGCTGAGGCATGCTGGGATTGCTGCCACAGTATCCCATAGCATAGCAGAGCTGCCAAAAGCACTTTTTATTTTTGTTTTCCAACAGAGGAAGTGCTGTGGCGTCTGGTGCCTGTGGACCCACCAACTCCGCGCCGTGCAGAAGCTGTTTGCCTCACAGAAGCATGGAATGGCCACTGAAGACTCAATTATGTGCACGCTGAAGTCAAGAACAGTGTCATGTCAAAAAATTTGATGTGACTTTTTGAGTCTGGGACCCATGGGTGAGCTGTACTAGTGTCCACTGCTGGAAGGCATGTTTATACAAGATCCATTCACGGTTTCTATGACAACAACTCCGGGCATGACTTAATAGTGTCTTCTTGAGGGACCCAATCAAGTCTTAAGGTGGGACCAGGGTCTCATCTGAAACTCAAAGTCCTCAGTGCCCGGGGCTCATAGCTCTGCCAGTGGCATACATATTCTTGCCTCTGTAGAACTCTGCGTGCTTCCAGACCAGCAGCTAAGACCAGAGGACCTCCTGTAGCTTCTAGAAAACACCCATCTGGTAAGATCAAGCCCAAATATTTGACTGGTGGTCCGGACTACTAGTAAATTCTCTTTGCCTTTATCATATGAAGTCATCATATAGTGGTCTCGGTCATGTTCGCCAACTCTGTCCACCATTGAAGGGGGACAGGAGTCTCAGGACTCTGCATCTTACAGTTGTCATTTTCACAGGAGCCTGGACACAGGACTGGAAAGTGTAGGAGGTTCTGCTCCCTAGAAAGAATGCGGCAGGAAAACAGGTACAGACAAGCAGGTTTCACCTCAGCAACAGAGTCCACAGGTCAAGGGAACTGGTCCCCAGATTGTGAAACATGTCTTCCCGTAATAACTAGAAAATGAGAAAGACCAGAGAGCCACATCACAGGGGAACTAGATGCTTTGAAGTGGAGTTGCCTACAGCTAGCAAGATGGCTCGGAGGGCAAGGACGCGGTGCATCCACATGAGGACTTGAGTTTGAATCTCTAGTGCCACATGTTCACACTGCCAACACTGGGGAGAGAAGCAGTCAGGTCCTGGAGCCAACTGACCAGCCAGCCTTGCAGAGACTATGAGCTTCAAATTTAGGAGAGACCCTTCCCCAAAGGAGTAAGCAAGCTGTGATATAGCAGGACACAACCACTTTCTATGGCTCCTGTACGTGCATGGGCACACCCACCCACACAGATGTGTGTGCATACAACTGTTTTTAAAAAGAAACTAAAATTACCTAGAAACACAGTTTTTCATACCAATGGGGGGGGGGGGGGAGAGGGGGAGGGGGAGAGAGGGGAAGGAGGGGGGGGGGGAGAGAGAGAGAGAGAGAGAGAGAGAGAGAGAGAGAGAGAGAGAGAGAGAGAGAGAATGTGTGCAAGTGCCCTTCATCCCTCCCAGGGAGTTTTGCTCTATTTGGTGTCTGTTCCTGGGTATGTAGGGGAAGAACACTCACCTTGGCTAACTTCCCATGCAGTGGCTTGGAGAGGCATCTGGGGCACTCAGCTGTCCTCACCCTTTCTGTGTGACATCTTTGTCTCCCTCTATGGGGAAAGTTCTTGACAAAGGACCTTCTGTTCCACCTGGAGCCTGTCCATCAGAAGTCCAGTGCAAGTGTTCTTTTGTTTCTGGGCTTCCCAGAAAGTTGCTTTTTGCCCTTTGCTTAGAGTTTATTATTTCAGGTCAGCAGTGGGTATACAGCCAAACTGAGAGGAAGTCTTCCATTACACCCTCACACCACACACAGGGGGTGCACACTTCCCCACTGGCCTGACGCCCACTAGGCCTCTCTAAGGCTATTGCTGAAGACACTGAGCAGCAACATAGTACCTGGATTTGACCTCCAGCCAGGCTTACTTTTGCAGGGAGCAGTCTCTGGGTTTGAAGAAATAATAATGGCAAATATCTATCACATCAAGGTTGTACTGCCTTAAGAATCCTCTAGGCTGGCACTGAGGTACTGTCAGTTTTCATCTAAATATATGGGATTTTCCAAAGAATATACTAGGCTGGGCTAACAGTGGCTACATTGTTTGGGTCTAGGACGAATGAGAAATTGGTACCAGATTTTAATGGCTACCTCAGATAGTTTCCATCATCCTGCACAGCCCTGTACATTAAAGCTCCCCTACTTTGTATAGCCATGCTATCAGTAAGAATCCATTACTCCATCAGAGAATCTTAAAAAAAAATGAGTCTCGCTTCCCAGAGTGACCATGGAATGTTCTGGATAACTCAAGTAATGTGAGTCTTGGGAAACTGGATCAAGAAATAAGAACACAGGTGTCTCTGGTAGCATAGCTAGAAGCCACTGAGCCGTACTTTGGCTTCTCTTGTTCTGTTCCCTGAGCATCCTATCCACATCTGCTAGATTCCCTGAGACAGGGCTACAATAAAAAAAAAAAAAAATCTCATGTGCCATCAGCAGATGTAGTTCCAACCCAAAGGAAACATCCAGATGCTACCAACCATGACTGGATCCAGAGCCAAGAGAAGACACAGGGATGATGCTGAGCCTTGAGGTCACTATGACTTGCTTGGATTCAGTTTTTACCTGGAAGGCAAATTCATTTTGCTAACATCTTCTAAGGCACGTTCCTTTCACGTGAAATTGTGTTTCCCTTGGAGAGAGAACAATGCCCAACAAAAGCGCCTCTACATCTGTGGGAGCTTCGGAAACCACCGAAAAGGAACGTTAACAAAACAGAGCCCCACCTTGGCCCTCTAAACTCCTCTCAGGGTATCAATAATAGGTGATAAGAAAAAAGTCTATACACTGCATATTCCTGCCTGGGCTGTGTAGAAGCCTTTGCAGTCATCGTGGGCCTATAGCTCATGTGATCATCAGCCAAGCACTTCCTTCTGCCAGCTGGAACCCCACAGCCTGCTGGCATATGGGCAGTGTTACACTGGTTAAAATTCTTCCAGGGATTAGAGGAATTCAGACCACCAGAGCTCCATAAATTAAGGACTGATAACACTCTTTCAATTTGGGCCTTCTCCAGTGTAGCATTCTGTTCTGCCCCATATCCAGTTGGTTTGACTTGGTCCCTTTCCTAAAACCCAGAGCCAGGTGTCCAGCACAGCCAAGCTGAATGTCATTTCCATTTTGGGTAGGAATTAGCAATTCAAATTTAATTCTACTTTAAATCTTTCAGAATCATTTGCAAAGATAACCTGATTTCCAGGGAAGCTGGGTGATTCTGACCATGCTTCCCTGCAGCTCGTAGGCATCCAATAAATGTTGATTGATTTTAAAAATCATCAATTCTTTCTGCTAATGATGGTCAGGTGATCAATTTTAAGCCTAGCTGGGGGAATATACCAACTTTTTCTGGCTGAGTAAATTACGACCAAGATTATTCAAGTTGTCAATTACCGTAAGGCACAAGTTCTAGAGACCTGAATTCCACAAGGAGCCAAATATACTCATATCAAGGAGCTGGTGTCAATACGCCTCTGGATCTATGCTCAGTCATATGTGCAGATGGGCGTCTGTGAAATCTCTCAGCTATTATAATCTTTAATTCAAAGGAAGAACTTCAGACTCCAGTATCTCTAGGAATTTTTGAATCCAAATGAGCTAAAACACCAGACAGTGTATTGACCACTCTTGTTCCAAGACTCCAAATCAATAAGCTCTCTGAATCTAATAGTTTCAGTGATATAACTGTTCAGTCGTTCACTCCCAGAAATAAGGATGTGTGTAGTTATGGTCTAGAGTGGATTAAAAGACAATTATATCAACAATGTTCATCTTCCCGAGGACTGCCTGGAAAAGAAGAGAGAAATAAAATAAAAGGCTGAGGGCAAACCAAACTCCAAGCTTGCTTAGTAATGTGGTCCATCATTTGGAGAAGTCCAGTGCACACCAAGGAAAACAGCACACAGTCAACCACAGTTGTTCTCCATCGTCCTCTGTAGCACGCCCCTGAGAACAGTTAGGGGGCAGGTCCCCAGGTGACTATAATGTCTGTGAGGTGAAAGTACACGGGGCTAGGAATGATGCCAGCTGTAGAGTGCTTGTCATGCAAACACAGGGCCTCAGAACCAACGTAAAGGCCAGGCGTGACAGCATGTGTTTGCAGTGTCCGAGCTGGGAATGTTGAGAAAGGTGGAGTCCAGAGCTCTCTGGACAGCAAACCTAGCCTGCTGTGCAAGCTGCAGGCCAGGGAGAGAGCTGGTTTTCATAAAAGAAATTGGATGTCACCCAGGAAACACCAGAGGTTGACCTCTGGTCTTCGTACAGGTGCATGTGCATACACATGTATACCTGCCCACACAAAAGCATGTGCTCGCTGTCTAATTTCCAGGCAGAGACATGTTTTGGCATAGATCGTGGAAGCGCTCTTCACCTTAGCACCCCTAAGTGGTGCCCCTGGAGTTGTATCAGATACAACCCCCCTAAGATATGTATCCAAAAGTCAAAAGGAGAAAACCCATTGTCAGTAGAATTCTGTAGTTCAACGTATGTAATTCCAGTATGGATAAGTCTCCCTGGGTATTTATTTAGAAAACTAATGAGTCACCGAATAGCTTTTCACAAATTAAAACACTTTTGTTGTATACAAAATAAAACAAAACAAAAACAAAAACAAAACACACAGTCTGAATGCTTTTGTGAGATCTTCCAGCAGTCTGTGCTGAAGGACATTTAACAAGAGAACATTTAAAATTATTTCCCTGAAGCCAGTGACTCTCAAGCTAGGGAAAAGGTTACTTGAAAAACTCAACCTGTAGTCCTGTCTCCTTGATCTGAAGGTAAAATATTTAGGGATTAAGTAAGCTCTTGTAGACACTTTAAATTTTTACTGCAGGTTTCCCTTTTTAAGATAAGTAATTTAAAAATCAATTTTTTAAACACAAGAAGGATTTTTTACTGAAATGCCATATGAAATATTTATAAGTTAGCATAAATATATCAGTTTGACCTGTAAAAACATCTAGTGGTTTGCTGTAATGCTCGTGGCTTTATTCTCTGCCTCATAATAAGTCCTACCCAGCACCTGTTTTTCTTATAATATGTTTATTTTATGAAAAACTGAAAGAGGAGCCAGTTGACTCTAATTTGGACCCACTCTGAGCAATGAGAAGGCTTATTAAATGTTATCTCACCAGTTTGTCTAAGCATAAGTTTGACCATCATGTAGGAGGCACAGACAATGAGATGAACAAACAGGAACGGCAGCTCTTCTGAGACATGCCCCAGAAGAGAGGTTACGGGGCAAGGTTGGCATCAAACTGGAGAACATGACTGATGGGCACAGGGACCTGGCCAGAGCAGGCATGGGTCAGGGCACGGGAGGTGACAGTACATAGCTATGTGCACCCTCTTCAGTGTACCTGGATTCAACTACAATATCAATCCATTGCATATGTCTATGGAAAACACAGATGCACAGCAGAGCACATGGCGTGTGCTCTTCCAAGCTCTCAGAGAGTACAGAGTGCATGAAGCATGGTGGGCAGTGGGACAAACCTCTGTGGCCTTATTTAGCTACATTTGAGTGGCATCTTTTCATCCTGGGGACTGAGCCAAGGTTCCTGCACATGTATGTGCCCAGCAGGCTCCCTACCATGGAGATAGAACCCCACATCCCAGGCCCATAGCAAGCTTACCATAAACCACTCAATGGCTGCTCTTATGCCACAAAATAATTAAGCTGGAAATTAATAAAAGAGTTTTTTTAAATATATATACCAAGATGAAATAAGCGGCTTCTACATAAGGCATGGGTAACCTGAGAAGTCTCGACAGAAGTTAGATAGCCTGAAATCACAAAACGTATCTAAAGCCACAGGACAGAGCCAATGGTGGTAACCAAACAATACTGGTTGCTTTTGGTAAAAAGATGAGGATACAAAATTAATATTAAGAAGCTCATACTTTAGGGAGATAGATAGAAAGAGAGCACATCAAGTCCAATGTAAGCAGAGAGAACTAATGGGGACTACAGCAGACGTCGATGAAATTGAAAAATAAAATTCAACAAAACTCAAATTGAGTTCTTTGGGGAAAAAAAACCCAATAATAAGATCAATAAAGAACTATACAGGCTACTGAGAAAAAGCTAATAGGGAAAGAAAAAAGTTATAATATCAGAAATTAAAGAGCATCACAAAGTTTCTCAGGGATATTAAAAGGATGGTATTATAATAAAGCAGACACCTGCGAGGGCTGGGGTACAGCTCAGGGGCAGGGTGCTCTCTCTCACACATAAGGTCTTGGCTTGGTTCCTAGCCCTATAAAAAGAAAATGAAAAATCCACAGTTTTATATTAACAAATTTAATGAGATATGCCAACTCCTTGGAAATATGATCTAGCAATGCTCACAGGAGAATAAGTATTTTATTAAGAGTACTTATCTTCATTGATTAAAGGTGGCCATGCCACACACCTCTAATCCCAGCACTTGGGAGGCAGAGACAGGAGGATCTCTATGAGTTCAAGGCCTGTCTGCTCTGCCTAATGTGCTTCAGGACAGCCAGGACTACATAAAGAGACCCTTCCTCAAAATCAAATGAATAAAATAAAGTGCTTGCCAATCATCTATCTAATCAGAGGTTGTTACTCAAAACATCTGCAAACACCCTTTGACGTTCAGGAACAAGAGAGCAAACAGCTGAGGATCTGGACAGACTCGTTACCCAGAAGAGAAACTCACATGAAAAATAGTACAAAAAAGACACTCAACACTGTGCTAAAACTAGAGAACTGCACATAAAAACAGAAACATGCTCCTCTGTGCCTCTTAGAGGTCTCAGGTCCTGGCCACTGATGACACCACTGATGCTGGAGATGACCAGGAGCTGAGAGAACATTCGTCTGTCCTGCATGGGAGCACAGCAAGGTTTTAAGCTGTGCAATTGTCAAACCTTTACAGAATGGACAGCACCAAGGGTGGGCCTGAACTTAACTGTGGACTTTGGGTAATTCTAAGCAGTTTGACTAAGAATGACTCCTGTAGGCTCATATATTTTAATGCTTACTCACCAGGGAGTGGCACTATGTGAAAGGATTATAAGGATTAGGACACGTGGCCTTGTTGGAAGAAGTGTGTCACTGGACCGAGGTGGACTTTGAGCTCTCAAAAGTCCACAGGGGGTCCCCCTCTCTCTTCCTCTCCTCCTCTCCTCTCCTCTTCCCCCCCCCCCCCCGCCGCCCTGTCTCTCTCTCCCTCCCCCTCCTCCCCCCTCTCCGTCCCCCTCCCTCCCTCCCCCCAGATCAGGATGTAGTTCTCAGCTACTGCTCCAGCATTTTCTTTTTTTTACTTCTTCTGGTTTTTTGTCTGTTTGTTTTATAAAATCTCTTGAGTTTGGAGAGAGTTATTACCTTCAAAGCAGACCCAGCTGCCAGCACACACACAGGAATAGAAAATTCCTTGTTTAGAATAAGGAAAATTATTTCAGCTTTTAGAATGTCCCCAGGGCTTGAACGAACACATTATCCTTAAAAATTTTAGGACATCCTCATTCATTTTCTGAGTCAAGGTGAATATTTTGAAAACAGTAAGTTACTTAAGGAGTCAAGGGTACTGTGCCTCAGGAGTATTTAGCTCCTTGTAGAAGCTTGGGTGGTAAATGGTTTCTTCAGTAAATAAAGTCCTTCGAGGGGGCCACCAGTGACCATCAGGCCCAGCAATGACTGCGCTGGAGTCTCTCCCAGCTTCTGCTGTGGAGCACCACCCTGCCTGCCTTATGCAGCAGCTAGTCCCCAGGCCCATAGCAGCAGTGGCCCTTGGGACCTGAATGGCCAGATAGTGAATGCATATTCTACAGCGCAGAGTCCACTGGCTTCATTTTCCTGTATAGCAATGGTATACATTTCAAAGAAAAACCTTTGAGATTATAAGATTGTGACTCAGTTTTTTAATTGCCTTATCCAGAGCTGACCAAGTTCCACCAAAATGACTTATCCTGACCTAATTTCTGAGAGATTGATCTACAAAGCAGAACACCAGTATATCCGCTGATAATGTGAGCTACAGCCAAGGAAACAGGGAGTGCCCAGTGTATAGTCAATAGAAAACTTTCTCTCCAGTTCAAGACCTTCCATTTTTATTTTTATTTTAAGCATAGCAGTTTTGGTTCTACTTAGTTTGTCTATTATAATATGTTCATGGGTAATTTCCTCAGGATTAAAGGCAATGAAATTGTCCTCAGCACTTCTGTGTTATGGAGCTATAGTCACAAGGTCAGAGGTAGCATTAATTAGCCACAGGCATTCTAATCCCCATAGCTATGAGACTCATTAGCTGAGATTGCACACAATCCAGCCTTGGGAACAGAGTGAGCAAAAGTAAGTTTATAGCTACTGTAAATTTTAGAAAAATGTCCCTGCCATTGTCAGTGTTTCCCACAGAAGTAATATATCCTTTTTCTGATTCATGAAATTACTTTCTGTAGAGCTAGATTATAAATTCAGGGCAAGGTGCAAACAGAGCAAGAGGCATGCTTCTGAGCTGCAACCCCTATCATGAAGTTACTCTTTAAATTAAATTTGTTGCGCTCAGGAGGCAGAGGCAGGCAGAGCTCTGTGAGTTCAAGGCCAGCCTGGTCTACAAAGTGAGTCCAGGACAGCCAAGGCTACACACAGAAACCCTGTCTCAAAATACAAAGTCACAAAAACAAAAAGTAAATTAAATTTGTTTATTGACAATTTCATACACACACACACACACACACACAATGCATTTTGATTACTTTCTCTTTTCTATACTCATAAACCCTTCTTTCTATAGCCCCATGCCATATTCCTGACCTTTTTGTCTTACTTTGTGACCCTCTGAATTTAACCGGGACCATCTCTGTAACCATAGGTGTAAATGTAACTTTTATTCTCCTTATTCAATTGTTGTCTTAGAGTTTAACTGCCTCCTTCTGCTAACCTAGGCCTAGTCCTGGAAGCTTCTAGCCTCCGTACAATCTAACCTAGGCCTAGGATAGTTTAGCTTCTGAGACTTACTGCTGAATAAGCTCGCCCTTATTTGTTCTTTCTGAGCTCTGGGCTGGCTGGTTCAACTCAGCTGTTCTGGCTCAAACTGTTCTCCCAGCTGACTTATTTATCTCTCGGCCCAGAATTGCTCTGTTTGGCCTCAAACTAACTCAGCAATCTGCTCTTCTCATTCTCTGGCCCATTCCTGTGTCACCTGAGTTCTCTCTCTCTCTCTCTCTCTCTCTCTCTCTCTCTCTCTCTCTCTCT